>CM072677.1:18773373-18916538 GCA_036884735.1 Huso huso | reverse complement strand
AATGAATGAACCCAGCTTGAACTGTAAGCAGTGGTGTGCGTGCTGTGTATAGAAGTCACGACGTCCTGCTCCTTCATTGTACTGACACTTGTAATAATGTCAGTACTGGTCGCTGGTGCACGGTGAACCGTGAATTGCGCTGCCGACCTAAGCCCTCCACCCGGAAGCCACCCGACCACCAGTCCGCCTCCTAGGAACCCCTTTCCATGTTGGCAGTAGCATAGCCTGGATTCGAACCTGCAATCTCCAGGGTATAGGGCGCATCCTGCACTCCAAGCGATGTGCCACTCGGGAGCCACTGGGTTTGGGATTTTTTTTTTTTTTTTTTTTTTTTAATTACAGTACACGTCTCAACCTAGGCTATACCTTATAAAAACATAAGAAAGTTTACAAACGAGAGGAGGCCATTCAGCCCATCTTGCTCGTTTGGTTGTTAGTAGCTTATTGATCCCAGAATCATCACAGCTTCTTGAAGGATCCCAGGGTGTCAGCTTCAACAACAGTATACTGGGAGTTGCTTCCAGACCCTCACCCTTCTCTGTGTAAAAAAAAAAAAAAAAAAAAAAGTGCCCCTATTTTCTGTTCTGAATGCCTTTATCTAATCTCCATTTGTGACCCTGGTTCTTGTTTCTTTTTTCAGGTCGAAAAAGTCCCCTGGGTCGACATTGTCGATACCTTTTAGAATTTTGCTTGAATCAGATCACCGCGTAGTCTTCTTTGTTCAAGACTGAATAGATTAAATTCTTTTAGCCTGTCTGCATACAACATGCCTTTTAAACCCAGGATAATTCTGGTCGCTCTTCTTTGCACTCTTTCTAGAGCAGCAATATCCTTTTTGTAATGAGGTAACCAGAACTGAACACAATATTCTAGATGAGGTCTTACTAATGCATTG
This sequence comes from Huso huso, assembly GCA_036884735.1. Taxonomy (NCBI): domain Eukaryota; kingdom Metazoa; phylum Chordata; class Actinopteri; order Acipenseriformes; family Acipenseridae; genus Huso; species Huso huso. The sequence goes on along the minus strand of CM072677.1, from coordinate 18,915,643 downwards.
TAAAGTTTTAACATTACTTCCCTTGATTTAAATTCAGCACTTTTCACAATATATCCAAGCATCTTGTTGGCCTTTTTTTATAGCTTCCCCACATTGTCTAGATGAAGACATTTCTGAGTCAACATAAACTCCTAGGTCTTTTTCATAGATTCCTTCTTCAATTTCAGTATCTCCCATATGATATTTATAATGCACATTTTTTTCGCCTGCGTGCAGGACCTTACACTTTTCTCTTAAATGTCATTTGCCATGTGTCTGCCCAGTTCTGAATGCTGTCTAGATCATTTTGAATGACCTTTGCTGCTGCAACAGTGTTTGCCACTCCTCCTATTTTTGTGTCTTCTGCAAATTTAACAAGTTTGCTTACTATACCAGAATCTCTGTCAGACTTGGTATACAGAACAGGTTGAAGAAACGCTGGACAAGATAAATAATGTGTCAGATATCAAAGTGGATATGAGAATGGCAGTGACGAAGCCAATTTGCTTGAAAACATTAAAAGTAGACCGGACATTTCCATCAATGGATTTAAAAAATGTGGAATTGAGGATGCGATCAGAAAGTGTAAACTGCCTGCTAGTAGGACTGTTCTTTTTATGTTAAGCATTTTTTGAAGGTTTTAATTAAGTAACAGTCAAAATTGTTTGTCAGACTTGTTGAAAGTCTGTAACAAAATGGTTGATTTGTTATTGTCGATACGTTGTAGATACGACTATTAATGCAGGCATTGTGCAGGTATCACAAAGTCCAGAAACAAAACAAAAACGTTTTTGCACTGTATAAAACTGAGCTGATTTTGCCAGTGCTTACTAGTCTATTAACTAGTTGGAAATGAAAATAAAAGCATTTTCGTTTGGGCTTTATTGTTAAAGATTTCACACGTGGCAATACTGCCCTACAATTACTGCATGGTAGTACTGTGATCGTTCCACTGTGTTATGTTGTGAACTATAGTTTTAAAACTGAGAGACAGCAAATGCTTATCCAAGTTGCAGTTACATTGCAGTTACATTGTAGATGCTATAACGAGTTATTGTAAATTAGATGCTGTTTTAGCAGGCATATTTAAGTAAACATTTATTTATTTTGGAATTAAAAGTAAATTCAAAACTGTAACTTTTTGTGAACGTGCTGTGAAAAAAATCCCCCAATGTATAAATCCGAAGAATTTAATACCAGCCAAAATTTCCCTTTATACAGTAACTTAAAACAAGTCTTTATGCTGACACCTCCAGGTATGTCAAAGTTTGTAAATAGCGCTGTGCATCTGACTGGTGCCTATTAAGCTAGCATATTTTTGGGTGAAGTCCGCTGCCATTTTGTAATGTATGTTGTTTATCAGCTTGTTATGTAGTAAGTGTTAAGTTTGCGTCAAGTACCACAGACAAGAGGAAGCGGGGTGCAGCCCAAAAAGTTTGAGAACCGCTGCAATAGAGCATTAAAACAAATTCTGGAATGGGAAAGTTTTCAACAAGAATGACAGCAAGTGCTGTATTTTTTAAACAGGGCAGTCACAAAGTACTGTTAATATTAACATTCTTTCCATTTCCTATCTTCTGAACAGGCCGGACACGTCCCTTTTATTGTTTTGATCTAGCTGTTGAAACGATGTGGTGTTGTGTAAGCTCTGAGGGAGTGTGCAAGGGCTGTGTTTCTACTTTAAACATCTTGCAGTGTTATACAATATAATGTGTGTGTGATATTTAGCATTTCCACTTCTCCTGAGGACTGGCACAGGTAAGTTAGACCTCTTGTTTTTGACTCTCTTGCATGTGCAAAAAACACATCAAGACAAAGATGTTAGCCCCAGCGCTGTCACTTTATAGGTTAACCCTAAACTTAATGGACTTGTAAAATTCAGATGCACTTGATGAGTTATTTGTGAATATGACTGTTAAAAAAGAATTTGGTGACGTTGATGTTTTGTAACTGAACTGTATCCTGTTAAAACCGCCCACGCAGCATTTGACAGGCTGCACAAAATGTCAGTTCATCAGCAGAGATGATTTATTGGTTGTTAGTTACATTGGAAATAAATTCTATCCTGTGGTTACTTAGTAAAGCACAGCCACGCAGTATTTGACAGGCTGCACAAAATGTGACAGTAAGCAGGCTTGTGAGATGATATCAAGACAGGCCATTTCTCAAAGAGCCTCTGATGCATGGAGAGTGGATTTTGAAAAATCATGATAATTAAGCAAGGTGATATAAAACGGGTTCATCTGTATTGTGAAAAAAAATAGCAAATTACTGTAGTTGGACAATTAAACAAGAACCCAAATTTAGCTGTGACCTAAATTGTACAGTAATGTGCAGACTGCTCTGTCCCAAAAATACTACATCTTCAATGTGTTCCTGTTCCTTTTGTTTTTTGAAGATTAGCTGCTGATTTGTTCATGTATTATTTGAATGTTGTGGAGCCAGTGAAGTGTATGGCAGTTATACAGTAAATGTTTCTGGGCTGAGAGGCAGTGGGGTAGCAGACACCGCTGTTTACTCCGGGATGGAGTGCATGCTCGTCTGCTCTGGGTCTGTTTCTACACATGTCTGCTGTTGCAGAGGAGTAATGAGTGCACTGCATATTCTCAGACTCGAAGGTGGGCAGTGACATTGCCTTAAACTTGATAATGCAACAGTTTTCTTTTGCAGTGGTTCTCAATCACGGGCCATTCAGAAAATTGTGGAAATTTCTCATCACTCAATAAAAGTGCTAGGTTTCTTTCCAGTATTAATCTTAATCATATATAAGACTTTGTTCTTAAAGTCACAAGATAAGAGGGTTAGTTTTAGTTTTTCACTGAATGCAAATTGGATACAGTACATTCCTCCTTCCATTATAAGCTAAATGAAGATTGCGGTTTCAATAGTGGTACAGATCCTTTTGTGATGAGGGAGGATGTCCCCATTCAAAATCACTTATGGAAGGGCTCCATCATAAAGTTTAAGCAGATTATTCAAAAACGTACTTCCGGGGATTTGTCTTGTTTTGGAGAATTAGCTGGGGCAGGAGGGGAGTAGCAGGATTTAGCCCGGAGTCTTGTTAAGTCCCAGTGCAGGTCAGCATTTCTACTCTTCCTTGGAAGAGGTCAGTGGGCTCTTCAGTGTGCACAGAGCCTGCAGGTTCTGCAGTGTAATGTGTCATCTTCCTGAAGCACAGAGCTCTCCATGGGGAATTGCTTGAGATTAGGGAGGAGGAGGAGTTTTGAACTGAGTAACAATATGATCTGGTTGGTTACACAACAAAGAAACTCCTCCCGCCCAGAGCACCTGGCACTTCACATGGTGATTGTATCGCTGCAGCACTTGGCAAAACAGATAACTACAGAAGAGAGGGGTCCCCGAGTGGCTCTCCCGGTAAAGGCACGACCACGTGGTGCGCAGAGCGAGTCATAGACAAGCCGACGGCCTTCCTGGGGATTCCACAGCGAGCATCACGTTGGCACTGGCACTCCAGCGGGTTAGGGAGGCAAACCCTGCAGGGTCTGTAGCTCCTGCTGTGCATCTGACAGCCCATATCTCTGTGTGTTCAAGCACATTTCATTAGGCAAATTCAAAATCATGTTAAAAAGAGTGTTTACTTTGAAAGAAAGGTTACACTATTCAAGTAATTGTTGATTATTGAATCATTAAATATTTAATTACAGTTACCAAGTTTCTTTAAACGCAGCAAGTGAAACCCCTTTCTCATGCTCAACAAAAGTGGCAATCTTGCATGGAAGCAAACCAGGACTAGTCTGTTAATCTGAGTTTCTAACTGTAGCGTGTCTCCAGCTTTTAAAAATCTAGCGATTTTGTAACTGGTGATAATGTGTTTGCTTACGTAATGCTGGCAAACTGTTTGTGCAGCTTAAATGCTTCTAAAATTAGAATTTCTTTGACATTGTTAGATAGCCACTTTGCAGTAAAATGTCAGAATCTGTACGTCTGCATCAGTTCGTTTTCCAGCAATGCTGTAAATCCGAATATTCACATGAAACAATGAAAGCAGATTTTGTATTTCTTTACCAGTCTGTATGTTTAAGGTCCCCAGTAAGAAAGTCCCTTTTTGTGGCTAGCTGTCACACTCTACAAGCAAACAAGATAACTAACTGCCTTGATTCTTTTCCAAAACTTTTATTGTACACGCCTATAAACTCTTTTTAACCTTTCAGGTACTGTGTGCTTATTGCACCGTTATGAGGACCCTCTGTATTTGTTTTACTGTTGCTACAGGATTGGGCTAGTGTATGTTTCAGTACCAATCCCTGTGGCTGGTTTCACAGACCCTGATTAGCACTAATCTTGAACTTGTCAATGTTAATTTAGGTAAAGTAATCCAAGATTAGAGCTCATCCGGGTCTGTGAAACTAGCCGCTAATGTTTTCCTCTTTATTCATTGTGCTGGTGCTGAGCAAGACGGATCAAGGTAGATAATAGCCAGGCTGCTATTCAGTCAAATAATTAAACTGATGAAGACATTTGCAGAAATATTGGATTTATTGACCTGGTTCCTAGTAGTCGTTACCTCCTCTAATCAATGAAGCACCCAGTTAGTAACTGGTGAAGTGTTCAGGAGCTGCTTCTCTCTTCTAGTGGCCTGCCATGGATCTGTAGTGTCTTTAGAGCAGTAAGAGTGAGCAGCATCTATTAATCGGACTCTCTTCTTTCCTTTAGGTTTTTAGGTAGTACACTGCTGTACACTCGATTTGTTACTAATAGACACTTTTGCACCTTGGCACAGACTTAATAAAAAGTGTTTTAGTAATTGCAATAAGAACCATGCAACAATTATACAAGCTGCCTTCTGTTTGTTTTTATATTTATATGGAGATGGCTTTTATACTTTCAGGTTTTGGCTGCATTTAAAACCAAACTACTTCACATAGAGATTAGTTGCGTTTTTCCCCAGATTAAAAGTAGTTGCTGTGCAGTGTATTTCTGGTTTGTCAGTTTGATTCCCTTTCTTGTTCTGAGGAATGTTCTTTGTGCAGAGATGCCTGCCTGTGAGATCAGTTTAAGTAACTATGGAAGCAAGACTGCCCAAACCCTCAGAATAGACATTCCCAGTAAACCTGAAGCTCCCTCTATGGGCGTAAACAAGTAGAGACTCCTGCATCTCCCTGTTTGGGTGACTTTCACTAACAATGGACCAGATAGCAGATCTGAGACTTTTACAAAGAGCTTGTGTAGGAGCTCAATGTACCGGTGATTAACAGGGAGCTGACTCTCAAGAGATGAACCCTGAGACCACACTTCACTGAAGGATTAAAGCGCTCCTCTTATTAACCCTCCAGAATAATTGTGAAGACGCTGCAGACTCGCTATGTCAGAGCAGAGCCATCCAGGCTGCCCATGGTGTGCCCCTTGACTGCTATGGAAAGTGTGTAAGTTTCTGTCCCGCCCTTTTTTTTTTCGAAGCGGTGTTTAATTAATTCAACGTTTTGTTGAATTCAAACCTCTGTTAAACTATTCACCGTAAAGGGCCACATGTTGTAACTTAGTGGAAGATTTGATTTTGCTAGTATGTCTGAGAGGTACATATGCTGTTCAGTGATGCAGCTGTAAGACCAAAGCCCCCCTGCGAGGATTGTAGCACAGTGTGAACAGGATGAGTGGTGCAATAAACAAGGGAAGGTCCAGACAAAAGTTCTCTCCCAAAATGTCTGTTTTATTTTATAAAAATAATAATAAAACCACCCTCTACCAGCAATGGTATCGGGGGGGGACGGCAGATTTTACAGTCCTGAAAAATAAACAACAACACTCTAAACCACAATCCTCCGCATGAAACTGTGCTCCTTTTCTCCGGGATCGTGGTGAGAGTGCTGGTGCTGTGCTGAGGGATGTGCTCTCGGTATAGTGCTGGCTCCGTGGCTGCAGCTCCCGAGTCTTACTCCTTCTCTGTCACAAACACAAAACAATAACAAAACACAGGCTCGGCTGGATTACGCCATCAGCGCAAGGCCTCGTTACCAAATGAGCTGCATCCCCTTTGTACTCCAAAAATCCTCCCTGCAATCAACCCGTCGACATGGTTTCTCCAATAGAGGGCTGCCCCGCAGCTGATTGCAATAGAGTCCTTCCAGGTGTGTGCGCCACCGCGCCCCCTAATGTGGTCACCTTCCGATTTCACCACCGTCAAGGCAGTCCATCTAGGAGGAAGCATACCATCAACCTTACACAGCCCTTTTTCAGGAGGGAGATTTACAGTTTGAATTCTACCTCTCTGTCACACACTGCAATGAGAGATTGCTGTGCCAGTACTGATTAAACAGGGAGAGAGCAGAGTTTGAACTCTACCTTCACCACTTCACATTGAAAAGACTTGATTTTGACACCTTGGGTCTCGGCTTCTTCTGTAATACATTGAAGTCTCAAGCATGATGAACGCAGATCTTTGTGTCTACTGTACTGTGTTTTGACACTGTGCACACCATGGCTGTTGCTTCAGTCAAAGAATGACCCCTAACTACATTCATTTAAGAGGGCTGGGATATACTGTATTCTGCTGTTTCTATCCTATGAGTAGACCCCAGTGATTTTATTACAAGTCTGCAGACGGGAGAGAAATCCATGATTGTTGGTTGAAGACAATTGCTGCAATATGGTGTTCTTTGACGGGTGCTTGATTAGTTTGAACTACTCTCAGGATATTAGACTGCCATTGTCTGACTTAAGTCTGTATGGAAAGTGTTCAGTTAAATTATTTATTTTTATTTATTTATTTATTTATTTATTTATTTATTTATTTATTTTTCTTAGACGCCCTTATCCAGGGCAACTTACAATTGTTTCAAGATATATTATTTTTACATAAAATTACCCATTTATACAGTTGGGTTTTTACTGGAGCAATCTAGGTAAAGTTCCTTGCTCAAGGGTACAGCAGCAGTGTCCCCACCTGATTGAACCCACGACCCTCCGGTCAAGTGTCCAGAGCCCCAACCACTACTCCACAATAATGTATTGTTACAGATTCATGACCAATTATTTTGTTCTAATAAAACAGTAATTGTACACAGTCATAAATTCAGAGCGCTTAACTATAGGAACTAATTTACAAACGCATTATGAAGGCATAAGACAGCACATTTTGTAATACCAACATTTCACCCCTAGCTTGAGGCAGAAGATTCCTACTGATGTAGGATCCACTGTATTCCACAATTCTTTTGCTTTTTTGAGAAGTTTGTATAATATGTAACCTGAGTTGCTTCATTTGCCTGGTGTTCTTGTGCAATCCCTAATCTTGCTAGTCCATACATGAAGTAGCAGTGTGGTACCTTTTGGGAGCTGCAAATTTCTGGAAGTGGTGCAGCTGCTTTTACTGTAATTTCATCCTCACTGCCTTGCCTTTAAGTTAACTGCATAGCCATGTGAAAAACAACAAAAAACAGTACAATGATTTGTAAATTTAGACCAGGCCAAAGAAAACCGTTGAACCAACATGCACTCAACATAGCTAGCTGTCAGACAATGGTAAGTTCCGCATTTATGAGGAATTGGTGTGCATTTGATGGGACACAACTGTACTGCAAATTCAGCATTTGTACCATGCACCCATAACTCTCAGTTGATTTAGAATAGACAGACATACTGTCTACCAATTCAGCACAGTGTTTAGTATGTGTTTTAGTATGAAATGTTCTCTTTGTCTTATTTATTGTGTGGAGTAGTGGTTAGCCTTCCAGACATCTTGGGTTCAATCCCGAACACTGTTGTCTCAAGGTTTGTCTTATTTATTGTATGCAAAAAAAAAATAATGAAAAAATAATATATCTTGTAACACTTGTAATATAAAATAATAATAATAATAATAATGCACTAATGACTATATAATGATAATACACCTATATAATGAAGAATATAATGATCTACCTGATATAAAAACGCCATCATCTGGTTGCACAGACCCTGATTAGCACTAATCTTGCTCTAACCTGCCTAAGCTAACATTAGGTAGTTCAAGATTGATGCCAGTTGGGGTCAATGAAACCAGCACAGGGTTCCCACACGTCCTGGAAAACCTGGAAAATTAAAGACTAGTCTTCCAGGCCTGGAAAACACATGGAAAATGAGAAAAAAAAATAAAATGTCCTGAAAACTTTGAGTGTCCTGGAAAATCATATAAGGTTACAGATGCCATAGCAACTCAAACTAATAAGCAGTTGCATCAATTCAAAACGTGTTTGGGCATACTGTAGCTTGTATTAGCGAGCGGCGGCAGCATCAGAGTCCAGGGAAGGTCAATTCAGTGCAGGCTGAAAGCATCAATAACTGCACCGCTTGACCGGCCTCGGTTCAACTCGTGAGGACAGAAACTGCGATGTGGTGAGAAGTAAGACAAAGTGTGTCACTAACATTATGCATTGAGACTGGTTTATGTTTAATTGCAATTACTTTGTTGTATGTTATAATCTAGCCGGAATCAAATTTAGTAACGATAGCAAGCTACCGAGCTAGTCAACTCGTTGTTGGGGTGAGAGATGGTGCGTGAGTGTGATCCTGATGCTGTGATAATCTTTTCTCGGAAACGTAGGCTACTGGTAGCTAGCTAATCTTGTTGTTTGGAAACAATATGCAACATGAAAGAGTAGCTGTTGTGCAGTGCTTCCTCATTGATAGATTCATGCTCACTTTGGGTAATGCATTGAGAATGAGAGCGGACTTGCAGTTGTGTGTGTGTGTGCACGCGCACAACGTGTATCAACATGTGTGCAGTCTCTTATCAAAAACTCAACTCTGTGTGAATGCACCTTTGAGTGTTTGTGCACTGTGCTTGTGTATACTGTATGTGTGTGTGCCAGAGAAATAGCTGTGTAAATATGTTATATTGAGTGACTGAAAGTGAATGAATAAAGTATTCCATATCTGTCCTAAAGTAACGTTGGTTGTTTCATTTCAGTTGAAGTTATGACATTGGATGTGCTTTTCATGTTTCTACTATTCTCCACTCCTTGTTCTGGAGAGGTGCAGTGTGTGCAAGATTTTGTCTCGGTGACAAAGGTCATCTTGCTGATTAATTAATCAGGTGTGTTAATGGTGGGCTGTATAGAGAGTCTGCACACACTGCAGCTCTTCAAGACATGAAGTGAAGAATACTAACCAAATGAAAAGTCTGGGTGGAAGATATTAAAGTAGTCTGATAAAGAAACCAGATGATTAATATTGAAGTTTAAAAACATGAAGAACACAAGCCTATTAGTAAATCTTACGCTAATGGCTGGAAGTTGAGTCCAGTCATGGAGCTTGTCATGGCCCGGAGCTGTACTTGGGACTGTGTAAGAAACAATTTACCTCCGTCTGTCAATAATATTTCAGGGATGGGAATAAGACTCCTATTGCACAGCAGTGTGATCCATTCCAGGTTTTACTGCTACCAGCTTGAAAAGCAGTCTGGGTGGTTAGGACTGGACTTAAACTGGAGGGTTGTGATCAATCCCAGGTGGGGGGCACTGCTGCTGTAAACCAGATTGATTAATAAAACCCAACTGTATAAATGGGGAATTTAAAAAATAATGTGTTATCTTGAACAATTGTAAGATAAGGGCCTGCTAAGAAATAAATAATAAAATAATAATAATAAATCTTTAGATATTAAAGTAGTAAAGAAAAGGGAGGGTCAATATTGCTGTTTGAAAATGGGTTCATTGATAGGTTTAGAGATTGATTAGCACCAACGTGGTGCTGGTGTGTGTAGGGACAGTCCGTAGCCTGGAGCTGTTCCCTTAGTTGCCCTGTAGGCAAGCACCAGGGTCTTGAATCTGATGTACCCTGCCACCGGAGGCCAGTGGAGAGTGCAGAGGAGAGGTGTGACATGACAATGTTTTTACACATGAGGTACCTACTGAGGCTGTGTGGCAGCCAATCATTGATAGTAATTGCGTGTTTCGCCACTCAGTGAGTAATGTCTCCCTATTATTTATCGTAAAATGTCATTGGAAATGTCCTGGAAAATTATTTATTGAAAAGAGTTGGAACCCTGCAGCAGCTGTAGCTTTAGCATTGAATACACAAACAAAGTTGCATTCTGTGCAGAATGAAATGACAAGAATGCTTCCCTTTCTGTTTTCAGTTCTATCTCCAGGACACGAAGAGCAGCAATGGCACCTTCATCAACAGCCAGCGCCTGAGCCGTGGCTCGGAGGAAAGCCCTCCATGTGAGATTCTGTCTGGTGACATCATCCAGTTCGGAGTGGATGTGACGGAGAACACTGCAAAGGTAAAGGGGAGGAGAGCGTCTCTTCTGCTCCGCTTAAAAACAACCGCTTTAAATGGGGAAATGAAAATAACATTGAAACATAGGCATGGTATTCACAAACACTTTAACTGAAAATGTACTGTTGTAATTAGATTTTCACATTTTTTCACATCACTTGCAATATTTGAATGCATTAAACAACTGTAATTGAATCCTGCATGTTGTAAAAATTCATTGTAACATTTCAAATACAAAAGTAAAATATTAAGATGACCTGTAAAACTAAAGCAAGTCTATTTTTTTCTTCAATTTATCTAACAGTTTAAACAGTAAACAACCACATATAAAGAACATTTAAATGTTTAATCTACAAACAGATGTACAGCCTTTCAAATGAGTCTGCTGTATGTGTACATGATGCTTTTGTGAGGTTAGGATTGTACAGTATTTTCCTGGTAGGATTCATATTGCTACAGTTTGTGCATTAATTAAAACAATGGCTGTATATACACAGTGGTAGCTTGAATATTGCTTCACGCTTTTTCTTTTCAGCCATTCCTAACATGTTTTACTTTGGGAATATGGGTGCACTGTTTGTTTTTTCTCCCTAAGGGATGTGGCATATGTAATGGCATCTTTCTCAACCTCGATCGCTGCTGCCTGTGTTGGCATGGAGACAGCAGGCCTCTGCACAGCGAGTATCTGGCTGGTGTTTAGTGTGCTAGTGCCAATAGCGGCTGGTGCACACCAGCGTCTGACTTAAAATATTCATTTTCTTTTTGATTTTTGCTTTTCTATTAAACCAAGATATTCCCCAGGTTTGGATCAAATGAATCCTGGTTAAGTCTAATGGTGTATTTCACGCTGAGCCAGTTTTAGATCAAGGTTTAATTATAATGTAAGAGCACTTATCCCTGTTATAAGCTTAGTCAGTGGGCCTGAACAGCAATCAAACGTACTGTTTTAAAAAATGATAATCAAATGGTCCTCCAGCTAGAAGGTTTATGATGTAATTTCCTTGGCAGAAGAGTTTTGAAACCTGAACATGGCTTTTTTTGCCAGCTATGCAATGTCTTAATATTTTAGCACAATGAAATTTAAATGAATACTTAAAAATCAGAAATCCAGCTGGTACAGTTCAGTCCTTGAAGCCTGCTGGTTCAGACTCAAGATCCGAGAGATCTCACTGAGCTGAAAGGAACCTGGGGGGTTTGTGGAACGCACATCTGCTTCAAGGGATGCAAAGCCAACACTGGGGATGCAGAGATGCTGTTTTAGCTTCAAGTTTATTGAACAGCAGTGTTTTGAAAGTGCAGTTAAAGTGGAATAAGACTCCCATTGCATAGCAGTTTGATCCGCTCCTGGTTTTACTAAATTTAATAAGACGGCTGATAGTGAAACCTGGATTGAGTGAATCTGTTATGCAATAGGAGTTTTATTTCCATCCCTGTGTTAATGTGTTGCTTGTTTCTACTGTAACAGGGCAGTCTTGAGTGATGCACGCTTTTAGTGTTCCGCTTTTTAGTTTTTATCTTTAAAACAAATTTCTGGGAATTTTTCGGGTTTTTATATATATTTAAATAGGAATAAAATCAGTAAAAAATAGTTCATTGAAAAATCTCAGTATACACCCTTTACATGTGGAATATGATGTGTAGCAGTTCTGGTTTCTCATTAGGTTTAATGTCCCTGGCATGTCTGATGAAGCAAATCTGCAAGTCAAAGCCACATTTTCCCACGTTAACTGGTACTTTTATGAACATTTGGGCAATCGCTGTGCTGACAGAAATAGTATATACAGAAGGTATGAACAGGACATCAGCACAAAACAAGCCAGGTTTATTCGCCTTGAAATCATAAAAAAATTGACAACTGGGTGGTGTAAGACATCGGGAGGTGGTCAAAAATCACACTGGATATTTCCATCAATGCGTTCCATAAGTTTACAAACTGAAGCATCACCATTTTCTGTCAAATATTTACGATTTAAGATTGTCGGGCGTTAGGCAGTGTTTAACTGATGAACAGATAGTACTGTCGCATCAAGTCACCACTACACCTCTGCAATAAACAGCGGCTGTCCAGCAAAGCACAGCGCCTGACAAACTTATTAACAGAGTCATTCTGCACTGTTTTTTATTAAAGCATGTGTAAAAGCCGCATAAATGGCTTGCTTGTCTCACAGTTCACTTTGTTTTAGTTTTAATGTGTCACTTATTTTTCAGTATGTTCCTTTATTGTCAGTGCGAACATGTACCTCAATGCAGCAGTATTTGCAGCGCTATGCATCCTCTGTCTCATCTCCCCACTTCTGCTATTTTTGCTTTTTGTATACTTTGAAACATTCACTTTCTTTTGAATATTCATAAACTGATTTTACATTTTCTCCCATTCCTCATCCACTAAAAATATTATATTTTGTGCAAGTATTTCAATTTTAGTTTTTGATCAAGCTAGTAGTTACTACGCCCAGTAATTGCCACAATAGTCAGACTTTGATTGGCCAACATGTTACAGATTAGGACCCCTGTGGATGAGATGAGGTTAAAAACTATACCCACTAATGCAGGCAAGCTCACCAATTTAGAATGTCCAATTATTTTTAGGCTCAGCTCACCGCCACCAGCCCTATGCTGACTTCGGAGGGGCAAAGAGATCGCACACATGCTGTCTTCCTAGCATGTGCCGTTAGCCGCCAGCTTTTACACACTGCAGACTCACCATGCAGCCACCCAGAGCTACAGCGCCGGAGGACAACGCAGCTCTGGGCAGCTTAAAGGCAAGCCTGCAGGTGCCCGCCAGACCACAGGGGTCGCTGGTGCGCTGTGAGCCGAGGACACCCTGGCCGACCTAGGGTTGCTGTACTTGAACCCTTCTATCTCAGACTGTGTCGAGTCTGGTTGAGTTGGTGTTAGGATTGCTGTACTTCAGTGGTTTTCAAACTTTTTTTAGGCCCCATACTTTTCCAAAAAATCTGAGCTAGGCTTATAATATGCCTATGAAAACAGAAAAAAATGTATTTTTTAATTACTAGGCTTAAGTACTTATTGATGTTTTTAAAAAAAATGCTTACCTACCAATGTGATGGACGTGTCGGCTTTTTATCACAGTTTTCAGTAAAACTACACCCTGATTAGTAAACAATGCAACCCTGTGACGGATGCGAAAATAAATAAACAGTCCCGAAACAGTATTTCTCCCAAAACGACTGTGTATTTTAATAAACCTCCCTTTACCAGCGATGGTATTTGGGGAACACAGCTGGCTGACACAAAACAAAAAATACAAAACCCAAACAGAAAGTGTCCACAATGAAATCCCGAGTGTCCTGTGCATGAGAGTGCTCTGTAATCCACACGGGGTGTGCTGATGTTGGTGAAGGGAAGGTAGTGCTCTGTGATCTGGAACTGGCTCCGTGGCTGCAGTCCCGCGCTGTTCGCCTCTGAAAACACACAACAAACAACACGTAATCCAAAAACACAACGCTCGGCTGGTGGCTCAGTTTCTCAGCGCAAGAGGAGGTACTGATGTAGCTGCTTCCCCTTTGTACCCAGCAAACTCCTCCCTGCAGTCAATGCGTCGCCATGGTTTCTCCAATAGAGGGCTGCCCCGCAGCTGACTGCAATGGAATCGTCCGGAGTACTTGCAGCTACGCGCCCCTCCTAATATGGTCACCTTCCGGTTTCCACCTACCACCGAGGTGGCGGATCTAGGAGGCAGCTTACCTTCCCCCTTACACAGCGCCCTTTCTAATCGGGAGGGAGATTTACAGCATCAATCCTTTCTCTCTCTATCACAAACCCATACACCACGGGTATGTTATTCTGCATTTTATAATGCAATCAAAAATGACTTAGCAAAATGCTTCCATGTTAGTGTAGTCGTCTGTTCATGTTAATCAGCTGCCAGACAGCTTGTTGATGGGCACTCGCTATATCGTATGAACACATTCAATAGGTCTGGAGTAGGGAATCCAATTCCAGACACTTCCCAATCGCAGGAGTTAGGGGGATTTTTTTTTTTTTTAATCCTGCAATTCCATTTTTGTAATAATAATAATACCGTGCTTTTGCTTTTATTAGCCTAATAATTAGCAACGCATATGCATAGGCTAATGCAGTCACGCGACAAAGGAGTTCTTCAACAAATTAGTCATAGTGAAAAAACACAAAGCATTGCAAGTAAAGATAACACAGTCGGTGTCGCTCAGTGCAGTGATTTCACTGTCTAAAGTAGGGGCGGCACAGCTGCCTGCTCAACTCAATAATACTGTTATTTAAAAACATTAACTTAGATTAAACTACAAACACTGAACATTTAAACTCCAGACAGTCAACTTACCTAGTAAAAACCACACATTTTTAAAAGAAGCAACATCATACAATGATTTTTTTTCTTTTTAGCCTACAGACTGCAGAACCGCCGCCCTGCTGTTTTAAAAATGTAATTTAGCCATGTGCGCTCAATGCTCACTCGCTGTCAGCAGCCGGTTGGGTGTTTATAGTTAACCTCGCCCAACAGAAAGGAAACGTACACCCGTACGGTTGTGGTTTTATTTGAAAGGAGATTCAACATCGTTAATTCGACTGCTAAGTCGCAAAGTACTACAATGTGGTTAAAAAAAAAAAACAAAAAAAAAAAAACTGTTGTCGGCAATTACAGGATTTTTCTCACATACCCCCCCAGGGGTACATGTACCCCAGTTTGAAAACCACTGCTATACTTGAACCCTTCTATCTCCGACTGTGTCGAGTCTGGTTGAGTTGGTGTACTTGAACCCTTCTATCTCAGACTGTGTCAAGTCTGGTTGAGTTGGTGTCAGGGTTGCTGTACTTGAACCCTTCTTTCTCAGACTGTGTCGAGTCTGGTTGAGTTGGTGTTAGGATTGCTGTACTTGAACCCTTCTATCTCAGACTGTGTCGAGTCTGGTTGAGTTGGTGTTAGGGTTGCTGTACTTGAACCCTTCTTTCTCAGACTGTGTCGAGTCTGGTTGAGTTGGTGTTAGGGTTGCTGTACTTGAACCCTTCTTTCTCAGACTGTGTCGAGTCTGGTTGAGTTGGTGTTAGGGTTGCTGTACTTGAACCCTTCTATCTCAGACTGTGTCGAGTCTGGTTGAGTTGGTGTTAGGGTTGCTGTACTTGAACCCTTCTTTCTCAGACTGTGTCGAGTCTGGTTGAGTTGGTGTTAGGGTTGCTGGTGAACCCTTCTTTCTCAGGGTTGAGTTGGTGTTAGGGTTGCTGTACTTGAACCCTTCTATCTCAGACTGTCGAGTCTGGTTGAGTTGGTGTTAGGGTTGCTGTACTTGAACCCTTCTATCTCAGACTGTCGAGTCTGGTTGAGTTGGTGTTAGGGTTGCTGTACTTGAACCCTTCTATCTCAGAGTTGGTGAGTTGGTGTTAGGGTTGCTGTGAAACCCTTCTTTCTCAGACTGTGTCGAGTCTGGTTGAGTTGGTTGGGTTGCTGTACTTGAACCCTTCTATCTCAGACTGTCGAGTCTGGTTGAGTTGGTGTTAGGTTGCTGTACTTGAACCCTTCTATCTCAGACTGGTTGAGTTGGTGTTATCTCAGAACTTGAACCCTTCTATCTCAGACTGTCTTGAGTTGGTGTTAGGTTGCTGTATTTGAACCCTTCTATCTCAGACTGTTCGAGTCTGGTTGAGTTGGTGTCAGGGTTGCTGTACTTGAACCCTTCTATCTCAGACTGTGTCGAGTCTGGTTGAGTTGGTGTTAGGGTTGCTGTACTTGAACCCTTCTATCTCAGACTGTTGAGTTGGTGTTGGAGAGAAAGTTCAGGTAGCAGTTTTAGGTTTGGTGCATTTCACAGATTGATCTTCATTAAATATATTGAAATGTTCTCTTTTTTGTAATACCTGTATTCCATCCTTTTTCTTGCTTTTAGAATTTTATATACATCTCATTTCATTTGTTTGCTGTCCCCAATGAAAATAATACAAAATTAATACCATACAATAACTATCTGTATAATTGAGAAACTTGGATTCATGAATTATATATTTTATCTGATTGTTCCTGTTCTATATTTGAAAAAAGAGAAAATACGATTTTGATTAGTACTTGCTGATTTATTTTTTCTGCCCTCCCCATCCCCCTGAAAACTTTTCAGCATATCCTTTTTTTTTTTCCTTATCTGTAATAAACACAATTTGATTGTAATTATTGATTTCATTTTTTTTTGTCTCCATGTCCATTTAAAATGTTTCTAATTATTTGATCTGATTTTTTTTCCCGTTATATTTGATTAAAAAAAAAAATGCACACACAAAATAAGACTGATTTATACTATATTGATTCAATTTTTCTCCTTTCCCCATATCCCAAAAAAAACGATTTGATTTATAATTTGTTGGTTTTGATTTTTCTTAGGATTTAAAAAAAAATAAATAAATAATTATTATATAAAAATATATTGTATTGCAATCTGCATGTATTTCTGTCAGTTCTCCCCATATATTTGTTATGAAAAAAAAAAAAAGTTGATTCATTTAATTTCTTTTCCTCTCCCCAAAAAAACATGACTAATATATATTGATCATTTATTTGATTGTATAAAAGCGACTTTATAAATTATTTCACTGAATTATCCCCTTTCCTCTCAACATGTAATTGTATACGATCTAATTTTATTATTTGCATTTTTTTATTGCATTTATTTGTACTGGGCAGGGGAGGTTATTTTGAGGAGAAAATGACAAGAAAGCATCTTAGTGCACAATCTGTTGCTAACCTGTTAATGGAGTCTGTGCCAGATGATGCTGACAGTGAATGTGAGCCGAGTGACACATCCTCCAGTGAGGAGATCAACAGTGAGCCTGTGAAAACTGAGCCTGTCCCTGCCTGGAACAAGTACAGCAGGTGTGTCTGGACAGAGGGGGTAGATTTCAGCCATTCTACCACTGGACCCCCCCCCCAAACATCCTCCAGCCTCGGATACCCCTTTTTCTGGCACACCTGGTAGCACTGTGAACCCAACTGGGTTCACCCCCAATTGACTTTTTCCAGTTTATCATTGATTAATTTTTTGAAAATTTGGTAATCCAAACCAGTTTGTATGCTCAGCAATATCTGGCACAGCATGGTAACAACCTGGGGCCACGTTCTATTGTGCGCAAGTGAGTCCCCACAAATGAAAAAGCTCTGGGGCTTATCTCTTCTAATGGGACTAGGGGATAAACTTAGAATGGATTTATATTGGTCCACCAACCCAATCCATGCGGTCTCAGTTTTCCCTTTCACAATGAGCCGGGGCAGATTCCAGTTATTGTTACGTTTTTTACATTCCAATGACAGTGCTATGGCTCTCCCGAGGATCATCGCCAGTTTGACAGGCTGTTCAAATTCGCCATTTCTAGACCATCTGCACCATACACTTGATAAAAATATATCTTTGGATGAGTCCCTCCTGCTGTTCAAGGGGAAGCTTCTCTTTAAACAGTATATATTCCCATGAAGCGTGCCTGTTATGGGATTAAACGGAGTTCCGCTGGGTATACTCATGGGTTCAGTGTGTACACAGGGAAGGACTCTCAGATTGAGCCACCTGGCTTCCCCCATTGCTTGTGTGGGATCTTGTTTTTCCCCTCCTAAATCTTGGTTAGCATGTAGGTAACTTCTACACAGGGGTCCCTCTGTTCAGGGCCTTGTACACATCCAATGGCTTGTACAATGGCACCAGAGGAAGGGATTGTGGTACCAGCCAGCTGTGAGGAACTGCTGGCAGTTAAATACATAGACAGAAAATGTGTACCTCCTCACCACCATACACGATGAGACAACTGTAGCAATTCCTGTGCGAGGTCAGGACGCACACACACAAAAAAAAAAGCCCAAGTGTGTCCTGGACCACAATAAATACATGGGAGGCGTGGATAGGTCAGACCAGATGCTGGAGCCATTCAATGCTGCAAGAAGACCATGTCATGGTATAGAAGCTTCCCATGTACATGGTCCAGATTTCTTTGCACAACGCCTTTGTAGTGTACCTAAGTACAGCACCAGAGAATCATCGCATTTCTGTCTTTTCAGACCTCTGTGGTCTCCAGCCATGTATTTGGTACACAAGAAATACCAGAGATGGAAAGATCAGAAAAAGATTGCGAACGGCATTTCATTCGAATGCTGCCACAGTCTGGAAGAAAAGCCAAACCACAAAAAGGTGCTGTGTATGTTCCCCGCAAGGGCATATGGAGAGATACACGATTCTACTGTCCATGCTGTCCCTGTCAGCCAGGCCTTAGTTTGGAGGAATGTTTTAAAGGTACCACATCGTAAATGAGTCCTGGAAGGACTAAATAAACCCCAGAAGAAACAACCGTGACACATGCAGTACCAGTACTTGATATAATATAACCAAAGGTAGTAAAAAATCACTTGTTTTTATATCGTGTGACATTTACCTCGGGCTCCTGAAGGATTATGGGTAACAAACAATTGAAGGGATATGTTATGTTACCCATTTCTAAAATCCTTATTTTGTGCAGATTAAAAAAAAAATGTGTACTTGTGCCAGAGTATCTCTTTCTTTGGTGGCTTACTGGGCACATGAAATTGGGGTGGGTGAGCTACACCATGGGCTGCATAATTTGAAGTGGAAAGGTCAAAGTGGCCTGGTGTCAGACTAGAGCATGTAAAACCCCCAAAACCAATGAAAAGATGCACATAAAGACACAGGCAAATTCAGCAGCTTAAGTGTTTCTAAAATCTTTCATCCTACATTAGTAATGTAGGGAGAATGTGATGCATGTAAAATACATTTTATGAAAAAGTCACTTTTTGTTTAATAGCAGTATTTTGTGGTCACATGACCAAAAATCAACAACAACTTGGCACCAATGAAAACTATGTATAGTTTGCTTCGGGTATCTGAAAGGGAACATATGGTAATTTTGGTGTAAAACAGCTGACTCCCAAAATCCCCAAATTCTTGTAGCACAGAGTGTGACAAGGGCCTCGGCAGAGAAGGGGTTACACTGACACTTGTGCATTAATACAAATACTTGTAACCTGAAAAATGTGTTATTTTGTTGAACTTGTCAGTGGTATTCCTGGTGAGCTGTCGGAGGACCTGTCCTGTAATTGTGATGAACCTTGGTATGGACACTTACTAGCACACATTTAACTGAGACAACATTTCTCAAATAGATTAACCAAACTTTGCATGGACATCTGCTGCAAAAAGTAAGGGTCTTGAACCCCTTATTTTTGATTGTGGGATGTGCATGTCCATTTCTGGTTATTCTTTCATTTCCATGCTCAACGTGTGCAAGGTGATAGTTGCACAACATCGTGTTGACCAAGACCGCTGTGGTAGGAAGCTGCCTGGGTGTGTGGATAGTGCTGGGCAGGCAGTGAAGAAATGCGCGTTAGCAAACTGAAGATCCTCTCGCTCTGCACAACTCTGAAGCACAAAGAGGATGTGTTGTAGAAGTTTGACACTGGCTTGCGTGGCTAAATAAAGCTTCATGCTGTATATTTGTACTTGTGTTCTCTAGCAAATGTTTTCCTATGTTGAAGGTTGTGTTTGAGATATTGCTCCTGGAGTCCTAGTGTGCATGTTCAATAATAATAATAATGTGCATTATATATTTATCTGCAGTTACCCATGGATGTATAGTATCTACAATCAAACTCTTTTTACCTGATGGCATGGAGGCTCGGCGCCGGTCAGAGTAAGTTTGTATCCTTCTTTTGATTATGTAAATATTTATCTAAAGGTAAGTAGTACTAAAATAAATGTTATAAATTAGATAAGTTTCCATGAGAAGTTATTCTAATGTCATGTTTGCCGGTCTTATTGAGAAATTAATTTTGAAACTTACATTATCATAAGGAACAACTGTTAATGTGTAATATCTGGCATTATTTCTTTTTTTTTTTTTTTTTTAGTCGTTGCCAATTAGTTTTTATTGTTTTCTCCCCAATTTGAAATGCCCAATTATTTTTAGGCTCAGCTCACCGCTACCACCCCTGCGCTGACTCGGGAGGGGCGAAGATGAACACACGCTGTCCTCCGGGCAGCAGCCAGCCGCCCGCTTACACTCTGCAGACTCACCATGCAGCCGCCAGAGCTACAGCGTCGGAGGACAACGCAGCTCTGGGCAGCTTACAGGCAAGCCTGCAGGCGCCCGCCAGACTACAGGGGTCGCTGGTGAGCCGAGGACACCCTGGCCGACCCAACCCTCCCTCCCCGGACGACGCCGCCAATTGAGCGCCACCCCTGGGAGCTCCCCGCCCACGGTCGGTTGTGGAATAGCCTGGACTCAACCGGCGACGCCCAGGCTATAGAGCGCATCCTGCACTTAGTGAGTGCTTTTACTGATGCGCCACTGGGAGCCCCTATATCTGGCATTATTTCAATCAAATATCTATACGCTCTGAGTACTGGAAGGGATCGATTAAAGTTTTGAGCTCGGATGCGAAATGATTGAGCGCTACCATAGGGTTTTAGTACAGTGTGCTTTGCATTGTTCTGTAGTTTAAGTTGCATAAATGAATAACTACTGTAAACATTCTTATAAAGGAAGGAGTTTCTTCTTGAATGACTCAAGTCTGAGAAATGAGCTGGTTCAGCACAGTTCCTGTGTGGGTTCTTCATCCATTATGGATGTAAATGTGATTATCAGCTAGGTGTGCCATGTGAGGGGGGTGTTTTTTTACTGACCGGCAAGAAAGCAAAGACAATAGAAGAGCACCAGCGGGATAGCTAGCTGTGGAGTCTGTAGTTAATGTGGAATTGCTTCATGTTTGTATCAGCCTCCCTCCAGCTCCTTTTTGCTGTTTAGCCTTCAGAGGAAGCCATTGCATCACAGGTGGAATTCCAGTGCGTAGGTTCTGCTTGGTTCCATTCGTACTGTTATTCCACAAGAAGCTCTGCTTGGCTGCAAGCCTGTGGGTGCTGAGATATCTGCAGAGCCCTCTGGGGCGTGAGTCTTTGGGGGTGTTCATTTACATGCTGTCAAAGAATTTGAGAACCAAGTTACAAGAAATACAGTTTGTCTGTATTTGCTTTTTCGTTCGGGGTTGTGCTTTTGTTATACACACTTGAGTATTTTTGCAGGTCTAATACTGTGTTCTTTTAAATAATACATTGATTGTGAATAAAAGAACATGCAATCGATTGGTTATCCGCCACGTATTCCAGACACATCTATAAAAATATTACAGTGCTTCATTAAATAAGCAGGACTTGACTAAATAGAAGATCCCCTCTGTGCAGTTAGTCAGGAGTGAAAATGAAATTTCAGTTTTAGGTTGTGCTGGGACAAATACCCAAATATTTCTTGACATGTATTCAAAGACAGAAATGCCTGTGTCCACCAGAAATTACACAATAACAACATGCTTTGCCCACTTCATGTGTGAGATTAATTAATATATTTGAGAAAAAAAAAAAAGAGGACCATCACAGCTGCTTTTGAGCCTCTATTTTAAGTTAGACAGCAAGAAGTAAACGGAGCAGATTTGGATGCACACACACAGTGATCTCTACCTAAAGCTGCCGATGTCACAATTGGGATCAGCACATGCAGGTACGTCACTCACAAATGCCTCATGCTTTTTAACACTGGCCCAACTTGCAAGGGAAATGCTGTGTAGTGATCAGCGTTGTGTTTTTGTTTCATGTTGTGATCCTGTTTTCTGTTATGCAGCATGTAATAAACGATAACCAAAATGACAATTCCCCTGTTCCACATTTGAAATGTTCAAATTACACAACAGTGTCTGTTTACTCGTTAAGCTAAAAAAAAAAGTCAATAAACCTCAGTAATGATGTTATTATTTTATGAAAATGTGTCTATGGCCACTGTTTATTGCAAAGGAACAGCAATGATGGAATAAAAAAGCAAGCGATGTCTACTTTATGTACTGTTTTTACCTTAAATACACATGCGAAAAAACTGTTTAACTTAAACTACTGTATTGCATCCTGTGCTTTTGTAGTTAATTCAGTGCAGTAAAGTAAGACCTTCACAACCTAGTTTTACTCCTGGGATATTTTTCTTCTTGATACAGTGATCTGTTCTGCACAGAACAGGTGAAATGTAGCCGTTTGCAGTTTAAATGAACTGGAAGCATGTTATTTTAGCACGGTGCAGATCGCAGTCAGAAAGTTTGTAAGCATTCAGAATGGAAATGGATTTGAAGTGCTTGTTGCAGCGGACTAGAGGTGATATTAAACAAACAGGAAGGACATTGTCTTGTCTGATGTAGTGAAGAAGACATTTCTCATAGGGCTGCACATAACTAGTATGTGAGGGGTGATCTGCATGGAGGTGACCATGTGATTGTACTGTGTGCTGGCTGCTGTATGTATGTAAACCCGTAGGCGAGTTGAGATCGGCTGCAGCAGATTCTGTTCTGCTTGGCTTTGAAGAGAATAGGAGAAGGTGTTGGTGAAAGACATTTTCTTTCTGTTGGATTGGAGCTGGGGCCAATGTCAATGTGGTTTTTTTGGGAGGTACTGTAGTGTATTGTGGTATGCCAGGGTGTGGAGTCAGTGCTCAAACTAAACGTGCCTCTGGCTGTCAGACTATCCCAGTCACCTGCAGTGGAGGGACTCCACGTCGAAGCTCACAGGATCAGCTGTGTGCTTTTCACCTGCCAGCCACGGAGATAAAGAACACCTGGCAGAGAGAGAAACTAAAGAAAGAGAACTTCACGTCTCGCTGTCTTGGGTGGATTTAGACAGAAGAGATTGAACTGGAAGAGTATGGCTGTATTTAACCATTTTACTGTAGAGTTGTCTTTTTTTTATTTATGTAATCTGGTAGTGTGCAATACAAAGGAATCTGCAAAAACAAGTTTATAGCAGTTGGGACACAATTGGCATGAGCCAGTGATCTCCTCTGTGAGTGTGTCAATGTGTGCTCTTTTTCTTATTGGTCATCACTGTGTGCAGGTCTGCTGGAGAAGATAATAAATGTTTTGTTGAAGCCCAGTGGAAAGTGAATCTTGGTTTTAAAAAAAACCTCTGCAGGGGTCCTGCTGCTGTTGACTAGAGCAGGGCTTCTCAAAAGGGGGCGTGAAACGAGAACCTCCTGTACAAATTGACCTGCAGTGTAGCATGGCAGGTCTTTAAAAGAAATCCCTTTGGATTTTGAAACTTGTCAGGTAAAAACACTACATACACTATGTCTGTTTTATTTTTTTATTATTTGCATATTTACTGTTTATTCAATAAACTAATCATTTCTGTCATTTAGAAAGAAAAAGTATTTAAATTCAAGGATCGCACAAGACCAAAGGGATTTAAAATTGGGTCCCAACTAGACAAAGTTTGAGAACCCCTGCTCTAAAGGATAGACTGTTTGCTCCACTCCAGTACAGTGTCCTGGCTCTGACTGTTACCACACCTGCACAAAGAAATCCCCATAGTCAGACTCCTGTGTGTACTGTGCACTTCAGTTAAACATTTACAGTGCTTGCACAGTTGATTCCCAACCTTGGCAGAGGACACCGTGACATGTATTTTTTCTCAGTTGTCCCGTACAGCTGGGCAGGGTGTTTTTAAATCTGTTGGCTTGTCACTGAAATACTTCTGTTTCATGTTTTCCAGCGTCATTCAAGCTCCATTACCACTTCCTGTAGATAAGGTAAGTTCGACATTGTCAGCTGCTTTATTTTACTGAATGCTTTTATTTTAATGTTGGATTGTAGTTTTCAATGTGTGCAGTACGGGGGGGCTTGTAGTTTTGGATTGTGTGCAGTACGGGGGGCTTGTAGTTTTGGATTGTGTGCAGCACAGGGGGGCTTGTAGTTTTGGATTGTGTGCAGTACGGGGGGCTTGTAGTTTTGGATTGTGTGCAGTACGGGGGGCTTGTAGTTTTGGATTGTGTGCAGTACGGGGGGCTTGTAGTTTTGGATTGTGTGCAGTACGGGGGGGCTTGTAGTTTTGGATTGTGTGCAGTACGGGGGGCTTGTAGTTTTGGATTGTGTGCAGTACGGGGGGCTTGTAGTTTTGGATTCTGTGCAGTACGGGGGGGCTTGTAGTTTTGGATTGTGTGCAGTACGGGGGGCTTGTAGTTTTGGATTGTGTGCAGTACGGGGGGCTTGGCATTTCAATCATTTATTTTAATATACTAAGGTTAGACAGAAGACTGCATTGTCTCCCGTCCAGGTACTTCTCTGTTCTTCACTCTTAATCTGCGTGGCAGTTTTCTCTTCACTGTCAGCACCTTTTCACAATGTTGCTTTTCTATATATAATGTTGAATTTGTTGGTTATCAAATTGTAATCTTTTGTTTTCTAGATGGCACACTCAACTGTGTTTTTTTACAATTTATATATATATATATATATATATATATATATATATATATATATATATATATATATATAGCCATTTTTGAGTAACTAGCACTGTACAACCACAATGGTTTGGGAGAGTTGCACTTGCTTAACTATTGTAGTCAATCGCACTGTCAGTATCTTGCATGCCGTCTCTGTCAGTGCCGAAGTGCTGGTTAACACCCAGAGAATCTTCTCCGTTTCACATTGACTGTCTCTAAACTGTGCATAGTAACCCAGTAAAAACACACAAGGATTAAATGATTACAAAGGCATTGTGAATGATTTCGGAATTTGTAATGTGTTAAGCACACGAAGAAACAGTATGGCTCACCTTACATTTGCCTGTCCTTTATATTACTACTATTGTACTACTGTATTTCGCAAAATGTCCATGTGGGTATGAACTATAAACCCCTGTCCTTGCATATCAAACAGCCTGGGCCAAAATGCATGGCAGAGACAAACACAAGCATTGCTCTCATAAAGAACACAAGCTTCGTTCAAGAATTAAAGGAAAAACAATTGCCTCTGAAAGACAGTTGAACCCACAGGAGATAAACAAATGTGCTTGTGTTGGTTCCCTTACCGGATCAAAGCACATACCATTATTCCTGCTGCCTTAACATGCTGCCATGTGCACTAGTTCAGTCTAAGTCGTTTTTCTGTTGGGCTTGCTCTGTAAATGTGTGGCTCTGTTTAAACAGGTTTTGCTTGTGGAACAAATATGTCACGTGAAACTAACCACCTAGAATTCCTGTTTGACAGGGTGTGGGATCTCAAAGTTCATTTTCAATCAAACAGCTGAAACGTAAACATACCATAAGTACAATCGGTGATGGGAATCGGAGGGGTGAAGTCAGCATTGGTAATGGGACCTTTCAAAAACAGATTTTTCAGCAGTTGAATGTTATAGGTTATGTATTGATCTTTTTTTAGTTTTGTTTAGACAGTTTCCTTAACAAGCTTATAAACCCCAGAAACAATCTATTTTGTTTAGTTTATTCACTTTGTGCCCAGAAGGCCAGCACAGGTGCACCTTTATACATGCATGCAGTGTAATCTATATATACATACACAACGATCAATCCAGTGAACAGAACATTAAATGACTTTGTCAGCACCATAGCCAAAGGGAACTCTAGGTGTGTTTCCCAGCTGTGAGTTTAAATTGTTTTTGAGATTGTGATGCAGTAAGCAAAGAGTAGGGTGAACAGATCCTGAGTTTTACAGCATCACTGCGAACAAGCAATGCTACACGTGTTATTAACCAGCTGAGAAAATGCCACTAAAATCCTTCCGCTCCCTATCGCTCACATTGTATGCTGTAAATAAGCTCTTTTCTGCCACCTCTCTCTAGCTGAAACCAGAGAGAAAGACGGGGAGGTGCTTTTAGTTACACAATCAAGAACTTCAGCTTCAGAAGATCATATGTATGATTAGGCACCCAACATGTGGATTATATCAAAACAATTGCAATTGTGTTCAGCCCTGCATAGTCCAGGGGAGCCAGATGGAAATGAGCTGCTGGCTTCATAAATCAGAGGTCTGGTGCTGTGTTTTAGGATTGAGTCTATTCAATTCATACAAGTGTTAGTGGATCTACAGATGCCATTTAAATGAGTAGAAGGACTCCTGGAATCTCTTTTTAATTTAGTTTTTTTTATTGAGATTTATTTGGTTGGGGTCATGCATGGAAGCCCATGCTTAGTCAGATCTCCATCTACTGTGACTACTTTTTTCTTTTCAGTTAGCTATGGAAGTCCTTAATGAAGAGAAACACTTCGAGCAGCAGGGTCTGCAGGGATTACAATGCCTGGAATAAATGTACATGGTTTAATAATAAAGTTCCAGGTTTTGACAACTATTTCCTTTGGTCCTGCAGGTTGCTGCTAATACTCCCAGTATGTATTCTCAGGAACTGTTTCAGCTCTCTCAGTATTTACAGGTATGGTGTGATAGTGACCTCTACTGGATAGCTGCTGTAAAAGCACTTCAGATTTAGCTAGAATAATGTTTAAATGGCTGGAATGCTATTGGCATGTTTTTACCAGCTTCTGGAACCTGTTTTTTCCACTGTGGGCAAGTTGTGAAAAATACCAGCCATGGGGTTCCAGTTTTTAGGTGCAGTTTACCCTATTCCAGCTTGATTTACACCTTCACTTTAATTTAATTACTTAACAAGTGTTCAATTATGTTTGATTAGCATTTGATTTGTAATACTGCTGGGACAAAAATGTTTTTCATGTTCAGATGTTCTTTCAAAATGTAAATGAATACCAGTATTTAAATGACAGCGAATGAGCTATTGGACAGGAGAGAAACACTCTTCTGTACACTGGAATGGGTCTGATTTCTTGCAGTGTTTGTTTGAATATTCATATACATGTCCCAGCACTACATTTTAATAGTTGTTAATTGGATAAAAAAGCATGCTGTAAGTGTTGGTTTACCTTTCTGAAAAGCCCATGGTGCTGCAGGTAGACCTTCTCTATTAATCCTGTTTGCTGTTTCATTATCAGGAGGCCTTACACCGGGAGCAGATGCTGGAGCAGAAGCTGGCGACCCTGCAGCGCCTGCTGGCCAGCACACAGGAGGCATCAGAGAGCAGCTGGCAGGTAGGGAACGGCAAGGGCACCGACTCTCCGGGTCACCTGTACAAACAGACTTAAAGTATGAGGGGAAAGGACCGTGACTCCAGAGCTGTGCACTGTACACCTGCAGCTCTTTAACTAACCATTTCTCTTTAGGGGTTTCAGGCTATAGGGGAATGAATTTGTTTTCTCTACCTCTGTGCGCTCCCTCACAATGTACATCAAAAGAAACAGTGATTCCGGTAATTCTCCAGAAGCCTGGTCTGTCTTCAGTCCCATTCATATTGTCCTGTATGTTGGCATATTTGTATTCATTAGAATAGGCTCTGATTGTTCAGCTCTACCCTAGTGTCTGTGACCCCCCACCCTCCTTGCAGAATCCAGACATGCAAAGCACAAGAATGCAGTGACATGCATGTCAACATTTTCAGGCTTGGTATGCTAAAATGCAAAAGAAAAGTGTATTTTATATTAAGCTGGTATATTTATTTCAAACTGTAAATTGATTTTCATGTACAGTATTCATTTACGGGTTAACAGTACATCAAGATGGTATAAATAATGAAACTTCGCAGGACTCGTTTTTAAGAAGGATAATTTTTATTAAACCTTTAGTAAAATACTCTATGTTTACAGCTTCAGCGATTAACCAATTCCAGGTTCACACAGCGTAGTGGTAGCCAGTCAGACGGCAATATGTTTGAGATGCCTGCGTTCGACCCGCAGCTGTATTCATGGTGCCCGTCACAAAGCATCCTCAACCGAGTCCATGGCTGCTGACAGTTAGGATTCGCTCTGTACTGGCAGGATTTATTGCATTTGAGTCATTTACAAATAATCCCAAGATTTACTTCCTTACTAGTACATATAAGAGCAAGAGGTAAAGGGAAAGTGAGATTTGATGAAACACCTGCTGAAAAGGCCAAGTTAGTGTGTAGGTTAGCAATATACATAGACATATGTTTGGCTCCATAGTTTTGTTCCCACACTTGCAGAGCACATAAAGATCCCAAAGGGGTTACTTCAAGGAAGAAATCCAGTGTAAAAACCCCAATTAGATCCAGGTTATGGAAAAGCAGACACATGCACAGTATTAAGTTTGATTTGTCCCTTAAGTGTGTTAGGGTCCTGTCATGTGTTGATACAATCATTTTCTTTTTTCCTAACAGGCTTTAATAGATGAAGATAGGCTGCTTTCAAGGCTAGAAGTCATGGGAAACCAGTTGCAAGCTTATTCAAAAGTAGGTGTTTGATTGTTGTTTCTTGCAATACACAGATATACATCTATTTATATATTTGAATGTCTGGCACATGGCTTTAGTTAAAAACAAACTAAAATAGGCCAGCAATTGTTCTGTATAGTTTGTCTACCTGTGTTAGAATCCTGCGCAGGTCTGATTTCTTTCAACCCGGACCCGGACCCGCTACTACAGGACCTAAGCCGAACCGCTGCAACACCGTGTTCACCGACCCGCTTTAATAAGACCTGCAACCCGACCCGAACCCGCAAGTGTTTGTCAACTGACTCCTCACATTCACACACAGATATCTTAACAGATTGAGTTTATACAATAGGCTATGCAGCGTGGCAGCTTTCTTTAGTGGTCTGCATATATTTTAACATTGTAACATATTAACTATCTCTACTTACTTTACTATAAAATACCTGTCTGTTCCTTTTGTGCCGCCAGTTGAAAGGGAGCTACACCTGCGCTTTCGCAGTTTTGTGGCTGTCGTTCATAAAAACATAATGACAAGCACAAGCAACGGATCCAGTCACATGTTTGTTTATTTTCATTCGCTATGATTCCAAAATAATTCCACACTTCTGATTTACCTCTCGAACTACATGATATAAACCCATGATACAAACATTTTTAATATCACCAAGCAGACGTGATAAAAAGATCTTGCGACGTAACACTGAGAACAACACTGCTTAGTCAGCTGATTCCTCCCTAATCGCCTCCTGCTTTAGTGCAGGAAATACTGGTACATTTACCTTCTAATACGTTATTTGGGAAAGGGTTACAGACATATCAACTCCTGAAAGGACAGAAAATGTTTTTGGCGATTTCAACAGACCCAAAATGTTTGGGTTTTTTTTTTTTTTTTTTGACCAGCAAATCAACCGCGAAAAAAGTTCACATTTCGACCGGAAACCGACCTGCTTTTGCGGGTCACCCAATGCAGGACTCTAACCTGTGTCCCTAGTTATTGTATTAATTGATTTGACTGCTGTATTTACAGAACCAAACTGAAGATGGCATTCGAAAGGAGTTGATAGCATTGCAAGAAGACAAACACAACTACGAGACAACAGCCAAAGAGTCCCTGAGACGGGTTCTTCAGGAGAAAATCGAGGTGGTCCGCAAGCTCTCCGAAGTGGAGGTGAGAAACACAGTGTGTTTGTGAAACGTTTACAGCAAATTAGCAACCAAACACTGAGATCTCACTCGAGGACCATACTTTACAAAGCACTGCCCTCTGTGAGGAATCCCTCGAGGACCGTGCTGTACAAAGCGCTGCCCTCTGTGAAGAATCCCTCGGACCGTGCTGTACAAAGCGCTGCCCTCTGTGAGATCTCCCTCGAGGACCATACTTTACAAAGCACTGCCCTCTGTGAGGAATCCCTCGAGGACCGTGCGGTACAAAGCGCTGCCCTCCGTGAGGAATCCCTCGAGGACCGTGCGGTACAAAGCGCTGCCCTCTGTGAGGAATCCCTCGAGGACCGTGCGGTACAAAGCGCTGCCCTCTGTGAGGAATCCCTCGAGGACCGTTCGGTACAAAGCGCTGCCCTCTGTGAGGAATCCTCGAGACCGTGCGGTACAAACAGCGCTGCCCTCGGTGAGGAATCCTCGAGGACCGTTCGGTTCTGAAGCTGCCCTCTGTGAGGAATCCAGGAGGACCGTCTGCGGTACAAAGCGCTGCCCTCGGTGAGGAATCCCTCGAGGACCGTTGGGTCACAGCGGTTATGCCCTCTGTGAGGAATCCCAACTAAAAGACCGTGCTGTACAAAGCGCTGCCCTCTGTGAGGAATCCCTCAAGGACCGGGGTCATCGGTACAAAGCGCTGCCCTCCGTGGAGGAATCCCTAAAGGACCGTTTATCGGTTGAGAAATAAGCCCTCTGTGAGGAATCCCTCGAGACCGTATTGTTCGCAAAGACTGCCCCTCGGTGAGGAATCCCTCGAGGACCGTGATTACAAAGCGCTGCCCTCTGTGAGGAATCCTCGAGACCGTGCGGTACAAAGCGCTGCCCTCGTGAGGAATCCCTCAGGGACGTTCGGGTTTAAACTTTGCCCTCTGTGAGGAATCCCTCGAGGACCGTGCTGTACAAAGCGCTGCCCTCTGTGAGGAATCCCTCGAGGACCGTGCTGTACAAAGCGCTGCCCTCTGTGAGGAATCCCTCGGACCGTGCTGTACAAAGCGCTGCCTTCTGTGAGGAATCCCTCGAGGACCGTGCGGTACAAAGCGCTGCCCTCTGTGAGGAATCCCTCGAGGACCGTTCGGTACAAAGCGCTGCCCTCTGTGAGGAATCCCTCGAGGACCGTGCGGTACAAAGCGCTGCCCTCTGTGAGGAATCCCTCGAGGAC
Source organism: Huso huso (assembly GCA_036884735.1). NCBI lineage: Eukaryota > Metazoa > Chordata > Actinopteri > Acipenseriformes > Acipenseridae > Huso > Huso huso. Next base: position 18,884,971 of record CM072677.1, on the reverse strand, counting down.
CGTGCTGTACAAAGCGCTGCCCTCTGTGAGGAATCCCTCAAGGACCGTGCGGTACAAAGCGCTGCCCTCCGTGAGGAATCCCTCGAGGACCGTTCGGTACAAAGCGCTGCCCTCTGTGAGGAATCCCTCGAGGACCGTGCGGTACAAAGCGCTGCCCTCGGTGAGGAATCCCTCGAGGACCGTTGGTTTTCGCGCTGCCCTCTGTGAGGAAATCCCTCGAGGACCGTCTTGGTACTGCCCTCATGCCCTCGGTGAGGAATCCCCGAGACCGTTTCCGTACAAGCGCTGCCCTCTGTGAGAATCCCTGAGGACGTGCTGCACAAAGCGCTGCCCTCTGTGAGAATCCCTCGAGGGACCGTGCTGTACAAAAAAGCTGCCCTCTGTGAGGAATCCCTCGGACCGTGCTGTACAAAGCGCTGCCTTCTGTGAGGAATCCCTCGAGGACCGTCTTTGCGGTACAAAAGCGCTGCCCTCTGTGAGAATCCCCTGAGGACCTGTCGGTACAAAGCGCTGCCCTCCGTGAGAATCCCACCCGAGGACCGTGCGTTTCAAAGCGCTGCCCTCGGTGAGAATCCCCTCGAGGACCGTTGATTTTAAGCGCCTGCCCTCTGTGAGAATCCCTCGAGGACCCGTCGGGTAAGAAAAGCGCTGCCCTCGGTGAGAATCCCTCGAGGACCGTTCGGTACAAAGCTGCCCTCTGTGAGGGAATCCCTCGAGGACCGTGCTGTACAAAGCGCTGCCCTCTGTGAGAATCCCTCGAGGACCCGTGCTGTAAAAGCCTGCCCTCTGTGAGGAATCCCTGGACCGTGCTGTACAAAGCGCTGCCTTCTGTGAGGAATCCCTCGGGACCCATCTGGTAAAAGCGCTGCCCTCTGTGAGGAATCCCTGGGACGTGCTGTACAAAGCGCTGCCTTCTGTGAGGAATCCCTCGGGGACCGTTCGGTACAAAGCTCTACTGCCCTCTGTGAGGAATCCCTCGAGGACCGTGCTGTACAAAGCGCTGCCCTCTGTGAGAATCCCTCAAGGACCGTCTGGAAAATAAGCGCTGCCCTCCGTGAGGAATCCCTCGAGGACCGTCGCGGTTCAGCGCTGCCCTCTGTGAGGAATCCCTCGAGGACCGTCTTAATTTTTCTGCGCTGCCCTCGGTGAGGATCCCTCGAGGACGTTTCGCATTTCGCGCTGCCCTCTGTGAGGAATCCCTCGAGGACCGTCTTGGTACAAAAGCGCTGCCCTCGGTGAGGAATCCCTCGAGGACCGTTCGGTTTTCAAGCTGCCCTCTGTGAGGAATCCTCGAGGACCGTGCTGGTACAAAGCGCTGCCCTCTGTGAGGAATCCCTCGGGACCGTGCTGGCAAAAGCGCTGCCCTCTGTGAGGAATCCTCGGGACCGTGCTGTACTTCTTTTGCCTTCTGTGAGGAATCCCTCGAGGACCGTCTGCGGTACAAAAGCGCTGCCCTCTGTGAGGAATCCCTCGAGGACCGTCTAAGTACAAAGCGCTGCCCTCCGTGAGGAATCCCTCGAGGACCGTGGCGGGTAACAAAGCGGAGCTGCCCTCTGTGAGGAATCCCTCGAGGACCGTGCGGTACAAAGCGTTGCCCTCTTCTGAGCCTGCCACGTGTGTGAAGCTCGCTCTATTAAAAGTCACGTCCCCATTGGAGCCTATTAGCAGCTGCTACACTTCTAATTTCGGTGCAGTGTAGTCAGTGACAAAGCATTTTCAACGTTTAACCACAACAGCTTCTATGGAAACAGATGAAATACTTTAAGCTTTTTGTCTGTTTTTGATTTAGAATAAATGCCTTGTAATATGTTTGCATTCGGTGGCTACCTGTAATCAAGTGGAGTTTCTCTTACACTCTTTGTATGACCGACCCTAACAAAGCAGAGTGTGAGAGAAATTAACTCTCAATTTGTTTAGAGTTAGCCACTGAAATATACAATGAAACAAGCTCTCGGAGATTAGCTGAATTGCAGCTAATTATCAAGTGTAGAAGTAAGGTTGCAGACCTGGGAGACTTGTAATAACAAATAATAATAAAAAAAAATGTTATAAACAGCTTTAAAAGCGTGTCAAAGGATTCTCTCACTGAAACAGATATAACACACAGCAGGTGGTTATGTCACCTAATCCGCATACATGGAGTGAACTTCCATTGCTATGCTGATGATACCCAGCTATATTTGTCCCTAAAGCCAGGAATTTCTTCTGCCTGGGTGTTAGCTACTTGCCTTACAGATATCAAGCATTGATGTCACAGAGGTTATGCTCGTGGGCTCATAGAACCAACTAAAAGGAAATGGGGGGGAAAAAGGGGGTTACATGAGCTCTACCCTTGCAGTCTCTTATCAAAACTAAAACTAGAAATTAAGAGTTTGGGGGTCATCTTTGATCCTGATCTATCATTTGAGACTCATATTAGGGAACTTACTAAAGTATCTTTTTATCATTTGAGAAATAAGCCAAACTTAGACCAATTATTTCTGTATCTGATGCTGAGAGACTAATGCATGCCTTTGTTTCATCTAGAATTGTTTATTGTAATGCACTTTTTTCTGGTGTCCCTGAACGTGCGTTATCCCAGCTGGTTCAGAATACCACCGCTAGAATTCTGACTAAAACCAGGGAAAGTGAACATATTACCACTGTTTTGGCCTCTTTACACTGGCTCCCTGTGCAGTACAGAATTGATTAAGATTTTGCTGTTAACTTACAAGGCCCTGAATGGATTAGCACCTAGTTATTTGCAGCAGTTACTGACCCTGTATCTTCCAAACCGCACTCTGAGATCACAGGATGCGGGGCTGCTGGTTATTCCTAGGGTCAACAAAAGCAACACGGGAGGTAGGGCTTTGCCTTCGTTTGTCAAGGAAGCTGGGACCGTTACAGTTTTCAAGTCAAGACTAAAAACACGCTTTTATAAAATGACTTTCTTATCTTAGTAGGTTTTAATGTAACTTTAAAATGGCTGCTTTTGTATTGTGTATACTGTTATTTAAATGGTCTGATTGTGGCTGTTGTATGTGTGACATGCTATACAAATGTATTGTGGTTTGTTCTTTTTGTCTGCTAAGTACTGTACAGTGCTGTATGATACTTTTGTATAAAACACTCTATATAAATGAAATAAATAAATAAAAAGTAATGTATTTAGGAAAGTTGTAAGCATCCCCTTTATGTGTTTGTAAACCTGCCACCTATTCTACTTCAATTGCTAATTTCTCCAAAAAAAAAAAAATCAGTGCTGTGGAGTCCTCAGCACCCTTCACTTTGACCTGTGTGATTTGATCTTTCTGTTTTCAGTGCTGTGAAGAGTCCTCAGCACCCTTCACTTTGACCTGTGTGATTTGATCTTTCTGTTTTCAGTGCTGTGAAGAGTCCTCAGCACCCTTCACTTTGACCTGTGACTTGCCTCAAGATGGCTTTGTAGGGGGGTAGAATGACTACCAATTTGACTGTCAGAATTGTTGAAAATAGTCAAATAGGTTGACTAGTCCGCTTTAAAATATGTCTGGTGTTCTATTTGTCAACATAGTGCTTTGTAACCCTTTGAAGTTCATGCACTACATTTAAAATCTCCTATTTATTAATGTTCTAAAATCTGATGTACATGTTAGTGAATTATAACTGTACCGCCATCCGAAAGCACATGCATTAGACTCGTGTGACGTATGAACACGAGCAGTTTCTGAGGTCCACTGTCACTTTTCTAGTCGACTGTTCAATGACTCCCTACTTTATACTCGTTACACGTGTATTCTGTGATTCTTTGGGTCAAGTTTAACTGTGGGGAACCCTTTGTGCCTAATTGTACAAAGCTGCTGAACATCAGAACTACCACAATTCCTGATAATCAAGAAATATCTTCTGGCCCATTTTGATTTTGCAGCTGTAAATGTTACTATGGTCTGAGCCAACAATTTGAGATCAGGACTTCATATTGCTAAATGTGCTAGAGTGCTTGACCTCTGACCTAATATAGCTAGGCTAGTTAGGTGTAGACAGTTCTAGTCTAAATATGATGGTACACAGCTCTATTTTATTATTGTATGAATTACATTTCATTACCAGTGTTGTCCAGTAAAAAGATACAAAATGATACAGAGCACTCGTATATAGTGAACATGTTGAATTGCACCCCAAGTCCACTTCGACTAAACTGTCATTCTAAACTTGTGTTCATGTAACAGTGCTATTAAGGTAAGGTAAGGTGTAACTAATTGGAGGCAGTATGTTATTTTAGTGTAATTCTCTAGTTAATGAGAATGTCCTGTTGAATAAGATGAGATTTCTAATCAGCAATGTCTTGTGTCTTCCAGCGAAGTCTGAGCAACACTGAGGATGAATGTACCCATCTAAAGGAAATGAACGAGCGGACGCAGGAAGAGCTGAGCGAGCTGGCCAATAAGTACAACGGAGCGGTCAACGAAATCAAAGACCTTGCTGACAAGTTAAAGGTACAGTTAGCTCGGCCTTTTTAATTCAAATCTTGGTTCCCAGTGAATGACAGAGAAAGTGTGCTTTCACCCTCAATCTCACTGGTGGGGTTGAAACTGCCTGTGTGTTCTCAAGCTGTAGTTTCATGTCAAGAAGGTACAGTAGTTTGTGTGCATGTGTTATTTTATATGTTCACTCTGGTCTGGGTGTGTGTTGTACTGTATGTGTTCACTCTGGTCTGTGTGTGTGTTGTATTGTTTATGCGTGTTCACTCTGGTCTGTGTGTGCTATTGTATGTGTTCACCTCTGGTCTGGGTGTGTTTTATACTGTATGTGTTCACTCTGGTCTGGGTGTGTGTATTGTCTGCGTGTTCACTCTGGTCTGTGTGGTGTTGTATGTGTTCACTGTGGTCTGGGTGGGTGTGGTATTGTATGTGTTCACTCTGGTCTGGGTGGGTGTGGTATTGTATGTGTTCACTCTGGTCTGGGTGTGGTATTGTATGTGTTCACTCTGGTCTGGGTGGGTGTGGTATTGTATGTGTTCACTCTGGTCTGGGTGGGTGTGGTATTGTATGTGTTCACTCTGGTCTGGGTGGGTGTGGTATTGTATGTGTTCACTCTGGTCTGGGTGGGTGTGGTATTGTATGTGTTCACTCTGGTCTGGGTGGGTGTGGTATTGTACGTGTTCACTCTGGTCTGGGTGGGTGTGGTATTGTATGTGTTCACTCTGGTCTGGGTGGGTGTGGTATTGTATGTGTTTTCACTCTGGTCTAGGGGTTGGGGTCTCAGTCTCTGTGTCTGCCTAGTCTGGTCTCAGACTGTGTGTGGGTCTGGTCTGGTCTGGTCTCAGACTCTGTGTCTGTCTGGTCTGGTCTGGTCTGGTCTGGTCTCAGACTCTGTGTGTCTGGTTTGGTCTGGTCTGGTCAGGTCTCAGACTGTGTGTGGGTCTGGTCTGGTCTGGTCTCAGACTCTGTGTGTCTGTCTGGTCTAGTCTGGTCTGGTCTCAGACTCTGTGTGTCTGGTCTGGTTTGGTCTGGTCTGGTCAGGTCTGGTCTCAGACTCTTTTTTTTTTTTTTTTTTTTTCCCCGGTCTGGTCTCAGACTCTGTGTGTCTGCCTGGTCTGGTCTGGTCTGGTCTCAGACTCTGTGTCTGCCTGGTCTGGTCTGGTCTCAGACTCTGTGTGTCTGGTCTGGTCTGGTCTGAGATTCTGTGTGTCTGCCTGGTCTGGTCTGGTCTGAGATTCTGTGTGTCTGCCTGGTCTGGTCTGGTCTCAGACTCTGTGTGTCTGGTCTGGTCTGGTCTGGTCTCTCAGACTCTGTGTGTCTGGTCTGGTCTGGTCTGGTCTCAGACTCTGTGTGTCTGGTCTGGTCTGGTCTCAGACTCTGTGTGTCTGGTCTGGTCTGGTCTCAGACTCTGTGTGTCTGGTCTGGTCTGGTCTGGTCTGGTCTCAGACTCTGTGTGTCTGCCTGGTCTGGTCTGGTCTGGTCTGAGACTCTGTGTGTCTGCCTGGTCTCAGACTGTGTCTTCTTGTGTTGAGCAGCAGGCGGAGGGCAGGCAGGAGGAGATCCAGCAGAAAAGCCTGTCTGAGAAGAAGGAGCAGCAGCACAGGATTGAAGAGATGGAGGAGAAGGAGCAGGCACTGCAGGCACGCATAGAGGCCTTGCAGGCAGACAATGACTTCACCAACGAACGTCTCACTGCTTTACAAGGTAACAACTGAAATCTCTCTGTGTAGAAATAGTTATGAACAGAAATGTGCTGACTGGGTATCTAAGACAATGACAGTAGTATGTAAATGTGTGTGTTCTTAGATTTCATTTATACAAGCAGCAGACCATTCTGGCCACTGCACATGTGTTGGGAATAATGAAATGATGAAGTACTTTAGCACCTGGGTGGGTGTTTCAACTGGTTCATTTTATTCATGAAGGGTTTATTCTAGTATTAGTTGAATAATTAAGGACACGCTCCTGTCCTGAAATGGATTAAACAGCCACATGTGGGAGGCCCCGCCCTGTTTTTTTTAAATTTTTTTAAAATTTTTTTTTTTTTTTAAAGTTGGTCTTTTTGTGTTGTTTTTGTTTTTTCAGTACGGTTAGAACAACTTCAAGAGAAAAATATTAAGGAACACAACAGTTTAGGTAAGGGCAGGGTATGGAGACTGCAGAAGTGCCGTCTTTTGTGCTAACGCTGTTAAATGTACTAACTTGCCAAACTGCCATGTCAGTTTATTTCTGTGTTGCATGTTTTCATGCATTTTGTTTGTTTGAGCCACACTCCTGTAGTAGCTAGGACTTTTTTTATTTACACAAACACTTCATTACACAAAACACTAAATAGTTTTTCCTTAAATATGCTGAATGAGAGGAATTAAAGTATCTTTGTAAAATTATCATTTCTTTCGTAGTATTTTTAAAGGGGACAAAAACAATTGTGTGTACCTCACTTCCATCATTAAGCATTGTCTGTGTATGCCAAAGGCATCCAGAATTAACAGTGGATCAGCTCCTCATCGCTGTGGAGGTTTGATCAATGCTGTATAAAGTGACAGTCACAGATTGTAATCCTTGGACACTACATGCGCAAGATCTAGCTTTGCAATGTAACATAACTAAAAATGATGAATCCTGGCTTCTCAAGCAGAAAGGTTTAGCAATTCTACTGTGCTTTTAGTGTATAAATGTCTAGATACTATAGCTTTATTTAAGTGGATCGGTAGTTCTCGTTCTAGTTTTGCCTAAAATATCTCTTGACAATAATAGGAATCCAGGTTGAGGACATCTTGCCTACAATGAATGGGAGTTCAGACAAAGGTAGTGTATCGATAAAACAAACTGCATTGTGTCACCAAATATCGTCTCCAGTCTGTGGTCTTTACCGTGAAGCGGTGTTACTGCAATACTGTTAATGTGTTTGCCCCCTTATCATTTCTACAATGATGGGTAAATGTAGAGGGTGAATGGCTTTGGGACTAAATGGCAATGGTGGGGAAAATGTATTGGTCTCAGAGCTCCAAGAGCTTATCACTGGGATCAAGAATACCACAAGATCCTTGCAGTGATGATGCTGCAATTGAATCAAATGGAAGCTGCAGTAAACAGAATATTGAGCAATCCATTTTTCAGTTCACTCTCTCTCCCTCTGTAGATAATACCTTTCTCCAGCTGTTGCTGTTTAGTCCCCAAGCGAGTTCAGAACCAACACAGTACAGCAGTAACAGTTATAAGGGGAAGATCACATGCAGGGTGTGTTAGTTAACAGTTCACAGTGGCGGTGAATACAGTGGTGGCCAATTTAATATTGGACTCGTTTCTTAAAATACTTGTGTTGTCAAATTAAACCAGTGTTATGATCTAAATATGATTGAACAGTGAAGATGATACCCAGTGTGAAGTTACTGAATTTGAGACAAACACGGACACATGATTTTGTACAGTGTGGAATCGATCTTCTTGATTCCTGCAGTTTAATATATTGCATCATGATCAATGCATGTTTGTAATATTTAAAATCAATCGTTGCTAGTTGTAGTTAGAAAGTTGAAGTTGTAATGATTCATCCAGATTTAGATTGTTACATTAATGTCATGTAGTATTTGTGGCCACCACTGTGTAGAGAGCTCACTGATGAAGGCATTAGCTGTTGTCAGCTTGGCTTCGTGTCTTGTTTGTTAGACAGATCCTGCACACCAATGTGTGAGCACAGTGAAGGGTTTGTTTGAAGATGCTTATGAAACTATCACTGGCAGCAGTGTGTAAACTGAATGGATTCAGTGGAGTGTATTGTGCTGTTACTACAGTATGGGAACAGCAAACAAGGCTCCTTATTCAGACAGTTACGTAAAATATCCATGGATCTATACACAAGATTCCAGTAAAGTACCTACCTTTTAATGAAAACAACAATTTGGCCAATATTGAATCTACAAAAAATAGTAATAATACAAAATAAAAATAAAACTATTAGCACAAGGCTTGGAGTCACGAATAATTATTCCAGCAGTTTAGATGATATACCTAAATAGGTGTTGGTGGCCACTTGGTGCTAATTAAACTAGTTTGTGTCAATTTAATAATCTGCCAAGCTATTTAGCAGCTAAAGATATTTTCAGGGATGTACTGACAATGACTGTTAAATATATCAGTTTATTTTCACAGATCAGTGATCTGCACTAATCTCGCACTGGTTTCGCTAAACAAATATTTGATAGTCCAAGATTAGTGGTGATCAGGGTCTGTGAAACCAGCCGCTGGTATACTGCTGGCAGGAGGTAGTAACTCTTCATTTTGAGGGATAAAGCTTGAAAATAATATACTGCATAGATCTATGGATATTTAAACTTAGGGTAACTGTCTGATGCAGCGCTGTGGTGGTATTGTGTAGACAATGCTGTATTACAAAAGGGCTGTCTGAGATCAGAAGTACTGTTAGCCTGATTGGAATGCACTGTTTGTCACAGTATATATCTGCACATCAGTAATTGCACATTGAATTTTCAAGTCAGGTTTTTGGTTAAAGACCTTTGCCATACTATCTCAAAACCAGTCACAGTGGACTACATATATTAATAGCTTTAATTTTCCTTTTTTTTTTAATAGCAAAACTTTCACGAGCCAGGCAGTATGTTGTCATCTGTCTGTGTCCAAGTCTAGCCTACACAGTGTGTCGAATTTTTAAACTGGTTTCATGTTGTATTCTGTGAAAAATATAAACAAACTACAATTGTAACATTTAAAAAAAGGTTTTTTTTTCTTTATTAGACCACTTTCTTTTAAAGAGTGGAGGGGACTGCACTTTTATCCAACAGTTCATTGAGTGCCAGAGTGAGTACACAGTATTCTTTACACTGCCTTTTCTAGCTGCTCTAATTAAACTGTAATTAATGGGACGGAGCTGGAAATAGGGAGACTTCATTCTCTTCCTGTCCAAGTTTAAATTCTGTATGCAGCTGTGACTCGGAATAAAGGCCTTGTCTTTCACTTTCGATTTGCTCTGATTGCATTACTGTTTTGAATGATAATTTTACAAAGTTTACAGGTTTTTTAAAAACCTTCTTTATTACTTGTTTGGTGCAAAAGGTTGCATACTTGCCTTTACCTAGCCGTGTTTAAACCTCTCACCAGGTGCCTGTCTCATGATCAAAGCATGGATCAGTGTTCTGCTTTGTGCTGACAATGCAGCTTTATAAAAGCAGGGACATAGCGGAGGTGTCTGTATGTTAACTGCTCATCCCGTTAGGATGAGATGTAGGCATTCCTTGGCTCAAGTTCATGACTGTGGTGACCTGCTTTGGCCTCAGATTTCTGGGATATTGAAGCTATTGAAGGCTATGTATTGGGACCCACCGTCCTGTTTTTGGTGGTCCTGTGCAAGAGCATCATGATTAAACTGTTGAACTATTCTGTACATGCTGTGATGACTGCTGCTTATGATCCTGATACCTGGGCAGAAACACATTCAGTAGACAAAGACACTTCTTCAACCCCCAGTGTGTGCAGTGGCTTTACGTGGTCTATTAAAGTCAGTGACCATTCCCCTTAACCCCTGATGGATGCAAATGTGTTGGCAAAGACAGCTAGCCAACAAAAGCCACTGCAGCTTGAAACCATGAACCATCTTACGCAAGTAAACTTGAAAGTGTTGTTTTATACCAAGGCTTTTAAATGGCAGTCTGACAGACGAGGAAAGCTAAATGTTTTAAACATGTATTTCCTTTTTTTTTCTTTTGTTTATTTGAATTTGGTTGCCCTGCTGATTTTTAGAAAGGACACAGTATTTACTTTAAATGTTGATGTTGTCTTCTTCCATCAATGGAACTTGCTGTGCTCAGTCTGCATAATCTGATTTGCTTACTTTTTGCTGTCTAAAACTTTTAAATAGAGGCTCAAGAGCTGCTGTGTTGATTCTGTGTTTTTTTTATATATAATTAATCTCACATCACATGGAGCTCTTTTTCATTTGCGCAACTTATGGAGAGGTGGTAAATAAGTGCAAGGTATTTTTGTAATTTGTAGCGAATACGAACATCTGATTTTTGTATCCGAATACATCTAAAAAAAATATTAGTTTGAATATTTGGATATTTGTCCCAGAACTAATATTTATGTATTATATATATATATATATATATATATATATATATATATATATATATATATATATATATATATATATATATATATACAGTACTGTGCAAAAGTTTTAGGCAGGTGTGAAAAAATGCTGTAAAAAAGTAAGAATGCTTTCAAAAATAGACATGTTAATAGTTTATATTTATCAATTAACAAAATGCAAAGTGAGTGAACAGAAGAAAATCTACATCAAATCAATATTTGGTGTGACCACCCTTGCCTTCAAAACAGCATCAATTCTTCTAGGGACACTTGCACAGTTTTTGAAGGAACTCGCAGGTAGGTTGGCCCAAACATCTTGGAGAACTAACCACAGTTCTTCTGTGGATTTAGGCAGCCTCAGTTGCTTCTCTCTCTTCATGTAATCCCAGACAGACTCGATGATGTTGAGATCAGGGCTCTGTGGGGCCCATACCATCACTTCCAGGACTCCTTGTTCTTCTTTACGCTGAAGATAGTTCTTAATGACTTTCGCTGTATGTTTGGGGTCGTTGTCATGCTGCAGAATAAATTTGGGGCCAATCAGATGCCTCCCTGATGGTATTGCATGATGGATAAGTATCTGCCTGTACTTCTCAGCATTGAGGAGACCATTAATTCTGACCAAATCCCCAACTCCATTTGCAGAAATGCAGCCCCAAACTTGCAAGGAACCTCCACCATGCTTCACTGTTGCCTGCAGACACTCATTTGTGTACCGCTCTTCAGCCCTTGACGAACAAACTGCCTTCTGCTACAGCCAAATATTTCAAATTTTGACTCATCAGTCCAGAGCACCTGCTGCCATTTTTCTGCACCCCAGTTCCTGTGTTTTCGTGCATAGTTGAGTCGCTTGGCCTTGTTTCCATGTCGGAGGTATGGCTTTTTGGCGCAAGTCTTCCATGAAGGCCACTTCTGACCAGACTTCTCCGGACAGTAGATGGGTGTACCAGGGTCCCACTGTTTTCTGCCAATTCTGAGCTGATGGCACTGCTGGACATCTTCCGATTGCGAAGGGAAGTAAGCATGATGTGTCTTTCATCTGCTGCAGTAAGTTTCCTTGGCCGACCACTGCGTCTCTGGGTCCTCAACGTTGCCCGTTTCTTTGTGCTTCTTCAAAAGAGCTTGGACAGCACATCTGGAAACCCCTGTCTGCCTTGAAATTTCTGCCTGGGAGAGACCTTGCTGATGCAGTATAACTACCTTGTGTCTTGTTGCTGTGCTCAGTCTTGCCATGGTGTATGACTTTTGACAGTAAACTGTCTTCAGCAACCTCACCTTGTTAGCTGAGTTTGGCTGTTCCTCACCCAGTTTTATTCCTCCTACACAGCTGTTTCTGTTTCAGTTAATGATTGTGTTTCAACCTACATATTGAATTGATGATCATTAGCACCTGTTTGGTATAATTGTTTAATCATACACCTGACTATATGCCTACAAAATCCCTGACTTTGTGCAAGTGTACCTAGAAGAATTGATGCTGTTTTGATGGCAAAGGGTGGTCACACCAAATATGGATTTGATTTAGATTTTTCTTCTGTTCACTCACTTTGCATTTAGTTAATTGATAAATATAATCTATTAACATGTCTATTTTTGAAAGCATTCTTACTTTACAGCATTTTTTCACACCTGCCTAAAACTTTTACACAGTACTGTATATGTGTATATGTGTATATATATATATATATACAGACGTGCTCAAATTTGTTGATACCCCTCCACAAAAAATGAAGAATGCACAATTTTCTCTGAAATAACTTGAAACTGACAAAAGTAATTGGCATCCACCATTGTTTATTCCATATTTAATAGAAATCAGACTTTGCTTTTGATTTTTTATTCAACATAATATTGTAAATAATAAAACAAATGAAAATGGCATGGACAAAAATGATGGGACTGCTAACCTAATATTTTGTTGCACAACCTTTAGAGGCAATCACTGCAATCAAACGTTTTCTGTAGCTCTCAATGAGACTTCTGCACCTGTTAACAGGTAGTTTGGCCCACTCTTCCTGAGCAAACTGCTCCAGCTGTCTCAGGTCTGATAGGTGCCTTCTCCAGACTGCAAGTTCCAGCTCTTTCCATAGATGTTCGATAGGATTCAGATCAGGACTCATAGAAGGCCACTTCAGAATAGTCCAATGTTTTGTTCGTATCCATTCTTGGGTGCTTTTAGCTGTGTGTTTTGGGTCATTATCCTGTTGGAGGACCCATGACCTGCGACTGTGACAGCGCTTTCTGACACTGGGCAGTGCGTTTAACTCCAGAATGCCTTGATAGTCTTGAGATTTCATTGTGCCCTGCACAGATTCAAGGCACCCTGTGCCAGGCGCAGCAAAGCAGCCCCAAAACATAACCCGGCCTCCTCCATGTTTCACTGTAGGTATGGTGTTCTTTTCTTTGAAACCTTCATTTTTTTCATCTGTGAACATAGAGCTGATGTGACTTGCCAAAAAAGCTCCAGTTTTGACTCATCTGTCCAAAGGACATTCTCCCAGAAGGATTGTGGCTTGTCAATATGCATTTTAGCAAATTCCAGTCTGGCTTTTTATGTTTTTCTTTCAAAAGTGGAGTCCTCCTGGGTCTTCTTCCATGGAGCCCACTTTCGCTCAAAAAGCGACGGATGGTGCGATCAGAAACTGACGTACCTTCACCTTGGAGTTCAGCTTGTATCTCTTTGGCAGTTATCCTTGGTTCTTTTTCTACCATTAGCACTATCCTTCTGTTCAATCTGGGGTCGATTTTCCTCTTCTTGCGGCCCAGGGAGGTTGGCTACAGTTCCATGGACCTTAAACATCTTAATAATATTTGCAACTGTTGTCACAGGAACATCAAGCTGCTTGAAGATGGTCTTGTAGCCTTTACCTTTACCATGCTTGTCTATTATTTTCTTTCTGATCTCCTCAGACAACTCTCTCCTTTGCTTTCTCTGGTCCATGTTCAGTGTGGTGCACACAATGATACCAAACAGCACAGTGACTACTTTTCTCCATTTAAATAGGCTGAATGCCTGATTACAAGATTGGAGACATGTGTGATACTAATTAAAGAAACTAATTAGTTTGAAATATCACTATAATCCAATTATTTATTATCTTTTCTAAGGGGTACCAACAAATGTGTCCAGGCCATTTTAGAATATCTTTGTAGAATAAGCAATAATTCATCTTTTTTCACAGCTTCTTTGCTTTATTCTATGACATACCAAAGGCATGCAAGTATACATGATAAAATAGCTTTTAATTTCATCACTTTTCAGTGAAGCATTATTTCAATGAGCTGTAAGGGTACCAACAAATTTGAGCACGTCTGTGTGTGTATATATATATATATATATATATATATATATATATATATATATATATATATATATATATAATATATATAAATATATATATATATATATATATATATATATATATATATATATATATATATATATATATATATATATATATATATATTATGCATGCATGCATGCGCACACACACTGAAAAGTTATGTTGCAGATCAGTTTCTTATAGCTTTTAGGGAATCCTGGTATTTGAGTTAAGCTAATGTTTTGATCCATTATAGTGATAGGTTGTATTACAACTAATACACTACCTGGTAAGCTACTAAACTGTAGTAGCTCGCGACGTCCAGACTATAGGGCACATCCTGCACTCTGCGCGGAGCGCCTTTACTGGATGCGCCACTCGGAAGCCCTAGAAACCTTTTTAACATTATTAAAATGCAACTAAATGTAGTAGATTTTTAAAATATAAAAATGATGCACATGAATAGTAATACAATTGGCACTGCTTTAGTAAAAATATCCCAAATAAGTAAGTGGCATTTAAGCAGAAATGCCGATTTTATCAGTATCCTGATTAGACGGCGCTGACTGTAATGCAAACTCAGTCCAGTCATTATAACTTGATTTCATGAAGACTGTCCACAAAAAAGCTGCTGCCATGCACCGTAGCCATTACTTTATAGTCTTGCCTCCCAATAAACAGGACCAACTGAAATGAGGAAAGGCTATTGTTTTAAGATTATTGGATGCACAGGCATGCTTGTGAATCAGTAGGTCTACTGCATTGTGATGTATTTTCGTTCAGCATTAGAAAGTGTCGTGAGACTGCTGGGAAATCATAAACTAGTTCGACTAAATCTTTATCATGTTGACCAAAATCGTTCTGTTGTCTGCCTGTTATCATAAAGCAGTCTGTGGAGAACACTGTATAATTAGTGCAATCCGAGGTCAGGATAAATGATTCAGATCCATTTGTCATACAGTCAGAGCTGCCAACAAACAGAAAACCCATTGTTCAAGCCCCCCCCTTAGTATACTCTGTATGGAAAACCTTCCTGACAGTATAATGAAGGGATGAAATATTTAGCTACATGTAATGTTAAAATGACAGGTGTCCGCTACTTATTTGCAGTGTTCCCCCTAGCAACTAATGGGTATTGTGAGGCTGAGCTATTGAATGCAAGATATTTGGGCCTGTTTGTATGGGTTTGGTTTAAACTATGCATGGGTGTTTGTTAGGAGGTGTGGGAGTAGGTTGTGGTGAACTTCTCTTTCATTGCCTTGTCCTGTGTTGTAATGTGTGTGTGGTTACAAACATACCTGGTTTTTCTATTCCAAACCACTAAAATGGCTCGTGTTTGCTTTAGGGTTTGTATGTTTGTTTATTTTGAGAAAAAATGTAAGTGAATTCTTTTGCATTTTTACTAAGCTTTTTTGGTTCTTTACTTTTACCTACATGTCACTGTTTTTTAGTTTGTCAGTTTGCAATTATCTCTTATAATAGAAATTAGGATTCAAATAGGATATTCCGTTTGAGACAGATGTGTCCTGCCTGTGAAGAAAACTCTACATTTCCTGTAGTATTTCAGTATTCAAATAAATATTGTATAATGTAAATGAACTAATCTCATTACAATATTGTGCTATTCCATAAATATTCCATGCAGCCATATACACACATCTTGAATTGTGCTTTTATTTTATTAATTGTGTTTCATGTCTTAAGCATTTGCTTTTCTCCCCCCCTTCAACAGCGGTAAAGCAGCTGAAAGGCCCAGTAGATTCCACACATAACAACAAGATCTCCAGTTTGGAAGGTAAGTGAATATGCTCTGAAGCTACTGGCCATGTCTGTCAAGACCAATTCTCGAGATCCTTTACAGCTTGTCCTCTAAATTTAGAGGGAGACCGTTATAGGAGGTTATGCCTCTGTGTAGTTTTATCTTGTAATGCATCTACTGTATAGATATTAAAGCATCATTATTAGTGACGCTGTTGGCTGTATCCCATTTTTATTTTGTGTGCAGTATTGTCTTTTAAATAAATGCAGGATACTGCCTACTTCATAAGAAATAAAAAAGAACTAGACACTTGAAACCGTTTCAGCAAGCAGCGGTCGTGTTCTTGTATTGTGCTGTTGCATGTATAGGGTTTGCATCTTCCAAGGACCTTTTCAGTGTAATTATCTCAGTGATTTTTAGTTTAGTCCTGGTTGTGCTGGCAGACAAAAGGGTTAACATGTCAATACAAAAGAACTGAAGCAAGAGGATGCCTGTTTTTTTTGGTTCCTTAACAACTTGTGTTTTTGAAACTGACTAAATTCTCAAGATCTGTGCTAGTTTTAACTCTGTAGTTGATTGCCAAGTTTATTCATTTGCATATTATAGGGTGTAATTTTAATGTTTGCATTTAATAAGCTATTGGGTAGTATTTTAAAACAGTCTGAAATGCAAGGTCCTAACTGTACAAAGTAATTAACCTGTAATATTTCCTCAGTCATTGAAAACCATAAATGCTCATGCAATGGTTGTTACAAAACACTGGTACAATACTTTGCCTGAATTGCAACACAAAGTAGGCTTGAGTGGTAACTCAGTATTCTCCCATCTTAATGCTTTAGGCTTTTCACTATGGAAATATTTGAGATGTAACATTTCTTGTTAAATACTGTCCTGTTCTTACTAGCTGTGCTGTGGGTGACATGGTCTGACTGCAGCCAGCTCATTGGAGTGAGTCTGAACTGGACCACAGGAATGCAAAAGCATTTCACATATAGCTTTGTGTTGAAACATCTGTGTATCCCAGATGAGTAGAAAAAAGCAAATCATTTCAACACAGCAAAGGGGTGCCAGTGATAAGGTTGCTAATGCCAAGAGGTAATGCAATGTATTTTAAAGCCTTGATTAGAACTATTAAGATGTGTATTAGAAACCTCAAAATGGAGCGAGGTAACCAGTGGTGTACCACAGGGATCAGTATTAGGTCCTCTGCTATTCCTTATCTACATTAATGATTTAGATTCTGTATAGTAAGCAAACTTGTTAAATTTGCAGACGACACAAAAATAGGAGGAGTGGCAAACACTGTTGCAGCAGCAAAGGTCATTCAAAATGATCCAGACAGCATTCAGAACTGGGCAGACACATGGCAAATGAAATTTAGTAGAGAAAAGTGTAAAGTACTGCACACTGGCAAAAAAAATTTGCATTATAAATATAATATGGGAGATACTGAAATTGAAGAAGGAATCTATGAACAAGACCTAGGAGTTTATGCTGACTCATCTAGACAATGGGGGGAAGCTATAAAAAAAGGCCAACAAGATGCTCGGATATATTGTGAGAAGTGTTGAATTTAAATCAAGGGAAGTAGTGTTAAAACTTTACAATGCATTAGTAAGACCTCACCTAGAATATTGTGTTCAGTTCTGGTCACCTCGTTACAAAAAGGATATTGCTGCTCTAGAAAGACTGCAAAGAAGAGCAACCAGAATTATCCCGGGTTTAAAAGGCATGTCGTATGCAGACAGGCTAAAAGAACTGAATCTATTCAATTCTGAACAAAGAAGACTACACTGTGATCTGATTCAAGCATTCAATCCTGAAAGGTATAGACAATGTCGATCTAGGGGACTTTTTCGACCTGAAAAAAGAAACAAGGACCAGGGGTCACAAATGGAGATCCTTCAAGAAGCTGCTTGATGAGATTCTGGGATCAATAAGCTACTAACAACCAAACAAGCAAAATGGGCTGAATGGCCTCCTCTCGTTTGTTAATTTTCTTATGTTCTTATAAATGCAATATTACCTGTTTTTTATGTTTTATTGTTTTTCTTTTTTAGGTGTTATTGATGCTCATCTAGAAAACAATCAAACTGCAGAAGAAAATTTCTTAAGTAGTCCTGAAAGACTCAAAGGTAATTTGATTCACAGCACGAAATTGCTGAACAGTTTGTCATCTATTTTCCAGCTGATTTGAAATAGCCATTTGTAGTCCTGGATTATCTAGTGGTTTTAAAGGAAATTAATTCATTGTTCCGACCTTAGGGGCATAGAATTTAAGAAGCAGTAACTGTTTCTGTGTTTCCATCATACAGCCAGCCAACATAATACATCTAGTGTATCAAAGTGAAGAACACTGCTAGACAATCTAGAATCAGGGTGGATTTGCTGTACAGTATGGAGTGAACATACAGCTAAACCTTGCTATTAAAATGTAATAAAGGGTATCTTATTACTTAAGGTACATGGTTGAAACATTTAACAAAGAATTTTACTAAATGTTATTTATTTTGTTTTTCTTCAGTGCAAACTGTTTTACTGTTTTATTTTCCAATAGTGTTTTTTTTTTAACTCAATGAACTGAGTTCCATCATGTTGCATGTATGTTTTCTGAGGGTTTGCTCATTTACAGCATGCAAGTCTATTAGAGGGGTAATTTAACAGGGCTTTGTTTGGATACTGCAAAATCTACAAATGTGATGGCTTTAATACTGAATGCTGGGGCAGGCTTAACACTGCAGTCAATAGAAACAAATTAGAACTGTAAAAACCCTTACTTTTATTGAAAACTGGCCTTGAAGCAAGCTTTCACTTAATCTCTGAACTTCTGCAGTTAACAGGCAAGCAAGTTAGCAAGGTGGTGGGTTTTGTTACAGCGTGTAGCTGTTGGAGCAGCTGAACCCCAGTGAGAAAGCTGATGCATATAGTTAACTTTAGAGAGGCATGTACATAGAAATGCTTGTCCCGTACAACATCAGTGTTCTTTTCTTTCACCAGCCAAGCTTATAGACGATGGGCATCTGATGAAAGTTATAGAAGAAACCAAGCTTTTGAAAGGTTTGTGGTGAAGTGAACTTCTTTTAATGTCTGCTGTGAAGTGAAACACAATTAAGATGCGTTTAAGGGGGAAATCTGCATGGACCAGCAAACTGGTAATATTTAGGAGTGTTTGAATACAGAAACAACAGAGAGAATGTGCTTTATATGTTAATGTTAATATACAAGGCAATTGGAGCAGGGGTCACTGCTCAATTGGGCATTAAAAATGATTTTTTAAGTTAAGGATTCGAAATGGAAAACAAAAAAATATGTACATTTTTCATGGAACAAACAAAAAACGAAACAACTAATTTATTATGTTCTGGAACAAAAACAATATTCAAGGTTTTGTTTATTGGTTAATAACGTTTTTTTTTCATTACCTTTCAGCCTGTTCTCTCTGTCTCTCTCCATTGTTTTCAAAAATACAATAATTTGAAAAAAGCGCTCTTCTCATGGCCTTACACCTCAGTGGTCAACGACAAAACATTACATCACAGCCAGCTAATGAAATTCAACATTACATTTAGCTTGCTTTTTCAGAGCAGCCAGAATCAAAATTCAAATCGCACTATATTTGCCTTGCGTTCAGGCTTCCACCTTGCGGCGGCTACATGCTGGGTCCACGTAACGTGATCAGTCTTGTATTCACTCAAAATAAACAGGTAAAAATCGGAGGACTGCTGTTATTTTCTTTTAAGGCTGCAACATAGGCATTGTTTGTATAGACAGAAAGTAAGTGCATTTATGATACAGACAGATAACTTGGTACACCGTTAATTCGAGAAAATGAAGACCTATGAACACAATACAATAGCCTACTTGGCTAGAAAAAAAATGAACTGGTATTACCAGTATTTCATTTCGTTCAATCAGCCGTTCAGAACTTTCAGAACCAGAGC
Organism: Huso huso; assembly: GCA_036884735.1. Classification (NCBI taxonomy): domain Eukaryota; kingdom Metazoa; phylum Chordata; class Actinopteri; order Acipenseriformes; family Acipenseridae; genus Huso; species Huso huso. The sequence goes on along the minus strand of CM072677.1, from coordinate 18,865,401 downwards.
CAAAAAATCTGGTTCGGATCCCTGGGTGTCCTACAAGCTAGGGTATAGTGGGGGAAAAAATAAATAAAAACTCTAGAAAAGGTGTACAGTAGTCATTTTAAGTGCACAAATGCATTTAATCTTATCCAGCAAATTAGGTTTTACAACTTTATATGATTAGGAAAATAACTTGAATATTATTAATGTATAAGGTTCCTCGCTACCACTGAATTGCATCCCAAGTGCATGTACTGAATATTAGTAAATGGTAACCACTACATGCAGGTAAAGCACCTGTCTTCTGTAGTTGATCTGTAATTTAAACATGTCCTGTGCGTTTCTCCGGTAAATTCTATTATTATTATTATTATTATTATTATTTAATTCTTAGCAGACGCCCTTATCCAGGGCGACTTACAATCGCAAGCAAATACAAATACATTCAAGTGTTACAATACAAGTCATACAATAAGAGCAAGATTGCATGTGGTATTGCAATATGTCTGTGCTGGAGATTCCCTTGGTATCTCACTCACACAAGGGCTTGCGTTTCTAACTGGGGCAGTTATTTTAGTACACTTCTCAAGCCCTCTGTCACCTGAGTTACAAGAACTGGGTGACACCAAAAAAAGATTTTCTAATGCAGTTTTCCAAGATGCTGTACAAGGACAGTTCTTTTAACACTTACAAAGCCAAACGTATGGTTATAAAACTTTCATCACCTGTTTCGATCTTTCAGCATGCTATGATTTGTGCTTCTGCCATCATCAAACCTAATAGGTGACAGTGAAATCCCGAGCTGCAATCAGATCTCTTGATGGCAGTTTGCAGTCAGTTTATACTTCATGATGATCCAACTCTGCTGGGCTTTGTTCAAACGCCACTTTTTATTTGTGCAATTTTCAATTCCCCTTTTATTAGTTGGAATCAAAATGTTACAAATGTTAATACAGCTGAGTGGCATCAGGATCCTGAATGTTATTCATTTTGTAGGCATGCAGCACGTTTGTTGCTCTTTTTGCCCCACTCCAACCCTCAGCTCTCTCTTGAACAGATAATTTTCCCCATCTGAAAACGCACAAGTTTTAAATAAAAAATCCATATCAGACGTGCAGTGATAACACCAGATGTAGAACAGCTCAGTGGTACATGTGTGTGTTTTTGTTTTTTTAGTTTAGTTTTGTTTTTTTATCCTCCCAAAATTGTTTTCATCCAGGATCTGGTACCATGTTGAATGTCTGCAGTCCTAAGTTGGGATGCTTCTCTACTCAGGGATACAAAATATATTTAAGCCAAGGGGCCAGGGTAAAACCAGAGAGAAATGCTCTAGTCATTGTATGTATATGTAGAATACTAGTACAGTGGTATATGGCTAATAGAACAAAACACTTTATAAAAAGACTTCAACAATGAAGTTGAATGGTCCTCTGCAATTTAATTTCAGCTACTATTTTTTTAGTTCCATTTCCTGGCGCTGATATCCCTGTATGGAATAAACAGGGTCTCCACTTTTCTCGAAGCATAGCTCTTGTGGGGCACTGTTGTGGGTTAGCTTTGTGAACAACTAGTTCTTACATCAGCGTCCAACTGGCAGGGAAACAGCTGAGCTCCCTGAATTATTTTAGCAGGCAGCTGAATTCCCCATTGGAAGTGAAGATCGGATATGTGACCATGTGTGGTGAATAGAAGCACAGAATCTGTAACAAGTAGGGAGAAACCATTCATTACAACAGGAGGGGAAAAAACTAAGTTGGGAAGAGAAGTCTGTTTTAAAAGACTCCTATGTGCGTGGATAGCACTCTCTTTGATAACGGTAAAACTGTGAAAGTGAAATATAATAGCCTGGCAACCCAGATCAGGTTACAGAGCTGGCCACCCCTTCAGAGTGGTGTCTTCTATCTCTCCTTAGAAAACCAAGTAGATGCAAAGGAATCGGACATGTCAGACACACTCAGTCCCAGCAAGGATAAAAGCAGCGACGACACTACAGGTACAGTGCAGAATTTCACCTGTTATTAAACTAAGACATTGTTTGAATTGCATTGTAGTTTATCATCAATTCTTTCATCTTTTTCTGCTACTTTTTGTGCACAATTTGAATTGTACAGTAACAAATAGTTTTGCTATGATCTAACAATTATAGATGTCAGCAGGATAATGTGACTGATTCTAATTCAGTTCCGATTTTATGAAGCATTTGTTGGAAATATTTAAAATATTTTGCCTAATGTTCATCTCAACCAAACTGTAACTGAGAAGTAAAACTCAACATTTAATGTTGAAAGTGTGGATCTTGTGTCCCTCCTGTCCCAGCTCTCTCTAAGCTTTTCATTTCTGTTGCAGACGGTCAAATGGATGAACAAGAGCTGAATGAATCTCTGACGAAGGGTTCTCTATTAAAAGGTAATGCCAACCTACATTTCCATTATTAGTTTAACGGAACGATACTCAGCCCAGAATCTAGCTTTACTCAATCCAATGTGCACAGTACTCCGACTCTGCTCCTGTAGGTTCCATGCAGACCACACTTCCATATATTGTTTTATTCAAACCTGCATGTTTTATTTACTATTTTATTATGACCTAGCTACAGATCATAATAAAAATGTCTCCTCGAGTCATGCTGGGATTATAGAGCAGCCAGATATCTCGCAGGCTGTGGAAAAGCTCCTGAGGAGAGCCGAGTTTATCCATCATGACTATATATGGTATTCTACTGGGAAACGCTCTTCTCGGGAACATTTAGGAGAACTCTGGCATTGACTTGATGATTCATCACGCAAACAAAGAGGGATCTCGTTCCTTGCATTTTTTTTTTTGGTAAATTATTTTCTGCACAGATTTGAATTGTTTTGTGTTCACACCAGTGATTTATTGCAAAGGCTTTTTGAAATGAGTAACGCAGCGATGCTCAGAACATTGTGTTATTCTGGGTTCAGTGGAGAGTTCAGAGCAATTAACAGCCAATTAGTCAGGGGAAGCAGATCAAGCACTCCTCCTGAAGGCAGTGTAGCCTAAACATCCCGGACACACCAACACATTCCATCATACAGTAAACTGCAAAGGAGATTTAGTATCTTAAAGCGCTGGGACAAATATTTAAATATTCCAACAATTACTGATATGTATTTAGTGGCAAAAATGACCATGTTCATATTCGTTCATACAGCAGAATTTATAAATGACTGCCTCAAAGATATCATGCAAAGGAAACCAGTGCATCAACGAGGTCTGAAATAAATGACACATTCTACTGTACAGAAGTGTTTCACTCCTTTCTTAATAGGGAGTTCCCATAGAATCATTCTTTATAACTGATTGACCAGCCCAATGACTGTCACCCATTGAGCATGCCAGCTGCCATAGTCACTCCTCATTTATAAGCTCATGAATGTGCTGACATCACATACAACACAGTATTGGATTGCAGGCACATTTCTTTTTAATTCATATTTGGAAGAACGTTTACAGAACCCCTTCTCTCTTTCTCTCTGACACACTGTAAAACACCTGCTAGTATTTCTATAATGTCCACATAGGAAAAGCAAAACAAACATTTGCATTTTGACGAAGTTTTTCCACTCCTTGGGATCTAGTTTTGTTCATTCATTTAAAAAATGTTTACACTGACAGCAAGGTAGACTGCCGTATTTATAAGTCTATTGCTGCTAGAAGTGCTTGTCACAGTAAACTACATTTCAGTGGCCTGATGTGACTATTTACCTCTGTGCTTTTATGACCTCTTTCATTTATTAAGGTCAAAGTATGCTGTAGTAATCAAACTTTTCTGTAAATACACCTTAGTATTTCCGTTTTTTTTTAAATTACATTTCCTTTCATATTGCATGTCGCTTCAAATGAATATTTAACTTGAATGAAGGAGCATTTCCAACACAACTTAATAAGAGGGAATGGATAAGCCCAGCTGCTAACAGGACAGCCTGTGTGTCATGTACTGACTGGGACCGTTCTGGGCTGGTATAACTTTAGAAGTCTGCAGGTTCAGGTTCTGAAACTGGGATATAAAACACCATTGCCACCGTATGTGGACGGTTGTCATTAAACTTTGAAGTAAAACTCTAAAGCCTGGTATACAAACATGTCTGTCTTTGATTTGTTACCTCTGCGGTTGATTGTGTGTTTCTTAAGTTAATGAAGGGTGTTCTGCTAATACTTCCCCCAGTGATGATGCATGTTTCCTTTACAGAAGCAATCCGATCAATTCATTTTCGGTGTGGATTGCTGTGTGTCAGTTTTACAGCTGCTCTGTGTGCCCGTGATCCTTGTAGCTGCACTTTACTGTCATTATGGAACTCCGCTTCTCACTTTATCAGATCATTTAACAGAGCTGTGTCAAGTTTTATCATGTTACTAGAAAATGCAGAGGCATGCTGTACAGTGTCATACACCTGTTTGCTGGTCATGTTCAATATTTTGTTACCAGCTGATGAAAACTGGCCATGAAAGGAAATACTTCTTTAGCAATTATTGACCTGTAAATAGAAAACCACTGCTTGTTAAATGAAGCCTGTAATCCCCCACTTGGCCTTATACTGAAAATACCAAACTGGTTAGACTATTGATTGAAACAGATCAGCAATAGCTTATTCATGGCCATGCATCACCCCAGTCATAATCTGAGAAGCTGAAAGATGAGGCAGAGGGCTTTGGAGCAGCAGAAGGATGTGGTTGACTAGAAGATTCATAATTCGTGATAGCTGACTGGACCACCTAGCACACAGAACTCGCCACCCAAGTCTGATTTAAGTCAGGTTTCCGTATACAGACTGTAATAAAATAGTGACAGTTTATTTGAAACTGTGGTGTTGAGACAGTTAGTCAATTTGAGTTCAGCTCTTAGACCCTGATCATTTATTGGAAGTACAACAGTGTATCAATCAAACTGAATGTTTATGTCTAGGGTGCGTCTGTTCCCTTTTAACTGAAAAAAAAACATTGCAAATTGTGCAAACATTCTAATAAGCAAGTCCTTTAACTGTGGAAACAGCCCAGTGGAAATTCCTGTATTCTTCCTGTCCTTTCTACTTGTTGCCAGTGTTTGTTTCTGTGATGAAGTCATGTCTTCTGCGAGCAGCTGATAAAGAACAATGGGACTTGGCTTCTAACTGGTGACCATTTGTGGTGGTGACTCCTTCGGATCCTTATCGTATGCCAGCGAAAGTCGAAAGTCTTAGTGCCAGGGGGGTGGGGGGTATAATCTTCAGCTCCCGACCAAATGCTTTGGCGCGCATTGTTTGTGTGGGCACGAACATTCTGCAGCCCTGAGGGAGACTAGAATCTTTTGTCCTGTACCTGTGTTTTAATTGATCCATTAATGTCTAGATATCATTTGGCATCATCATTTTACCTACGATAGTTTCATGCAGATTCTTAAAGCCAAAGGAATCTCAGCGTTCTTGATGTTTTAAGACCCTAGTTTATACCATGAGAAAACAAATGAAACTGGCAGTTTTTTTACGCAAGTCCAGCCCAGCGTTTGTCTAGTGATGAAATGAAAGATCTGTGACGTGGCTTCTCTGCCTTTTTATTCATGCCCCATCGCAGCAGAGTTCTGTTTCTATTTCTTTTTTTCACATTTTCACATAAAAAAGCAAAAACTGTAAATGGTTTATTAAAATATGAACTACTACAAAATGAAGTATGCAATTTTTTATTGCAGTGATGTAGACCATATGTTCTGTGAAGCTCATATCTCAAAATAAATACTGAAAAGATTGTAGAATACAAGATATCCAGTCTATTGTAATTCCAGTGATATTTAACAGGGGGCGCACTTTGTCTATTTTTGTTCTATCACCCTGTGGCTTTTCAACGTGCAAAAAAAATCATTCCAGTACAGTGTTTCATCTCAAATACATGTTACTAATGTTGCTTTGTACATTCTACACCAAGATGTACAATATTAAAGTACAGTGTGCTGCTGTTCGATCCTCTTTTGTCCTTTTCTGTTGTATTAAGTTCTTCCTCTCTGTTGTGTTTGCACTCTGTACTGCTTGCTCTGTTTCTGTCCTCTGTAACACCACCTTTCAGGCCCCTTGGTTGAGGCCAGGGCTTCCAGCAGACATGCGAGAGAGCTGTGAGTGTAACTGTGCTCTCTGTGTGTCGAAAGCGCTTCACGTTGAGAACAGTATTTGAATGCACAGCAGGTGGGTTTTAACCTGGAGTGGGTGATAGCCAGGGTTGGGGGTCAATTCCTGTTTTTCAAAACAGATACAGTGCGGTACTTTCATGGCTCATGGTGCAAAGGAACAGCAAGTAAAGATTGTGTGTGTGTGGAGGGGTTGTTGAAACAGATACAGTGCGGTACTTTCATGGCTCATGGTGCAAAGGAACAGTAAGTAAAGTTTGTTGTGGGGGAGGGGGGACAATTCAAAACATGTAAATTTTGCAAATAGTTGTGAAAAGTTCAAAAGCTTTGAAAACTTCGAGAAATGTCAACCAGAATGGAAAGAGGATCATTATAAGAGAGTTCTAAGTAAAGTGGATGGACATTTTGGCTAATGCCTTAATCAGTACACTGGTCTGTTGTACATGTGTCTGCTGGGTTTACCTCTGATTCAGTACACCTGGAAGGATCTTGTCTTTCTTTCAAGGACGGGTGGCTCTATTTATAGAAGCTCATCTCCTCCTGTTTAACACAATTAAGGACAGGTTTTAATAAGCTCATCTCCTGGGTAATTTAATCATTTCAAGGTTTTTATAATAGCTCTTCATGTTACAATAATGTAGAACAGCACCAGTGCAAAATTAATAGTTGGCATTAAAGAAAGAGCCACCATGAGACACTGAGCCGACCATCTACCAAGGAGCTGAAGCTTTGTGAGCAGGAGCTTACTGTACAGTACATATCTGCATGTTCTTCATTCTCTTTGATATGCGCCACTGCAGTCTAATCTGCATACAGCATATTTGAAGAGTATATAGAGGATGGGTAAATCACATTTTCATTACCTGATTGAAGCCGTACCCTTGTGTGCTACCCTAGGTTCTTGTGGGAGGCAGGGTAGGGCTGGCCTAGATAAACAATTCCAGTTTAGAATTTCTTATTGCGTGATCTTTAAGGGATTATATCTTTCAATGATGTATCGCTGAGATGACGTTCTGTAAAAGGAACATTGAGCATCACATTACTTCTATTAGTAACACAGCCAGTGTAAGCCCTGTAAAAAGCAGAAGGATTTTCCTAATATTTACAGTGGCTCTCAAGTATTGACCCCCCTTGGACTTTTCCACATTTTATTGTGTTACAACATGGAATTCAAAATTGATTTAATTAGGAGTCTTTCACAAAAAAAGTCCATAATGTCAAAGTGAAAAATAAAATCTACAAATTGTTCTAAATTAATTACAAATATAAAACAGAAAATAATTGATTGCATAAATATTCAACCCTGTCTTTAGAAGTCACATAATTAGTTGAATGGAGTCCAGCTGTGTGCAATTAAGGTGTTTCACATGATTTCAGGTTAAATACACCTGTCTCTGGGAGGTCCCACAGTTGGTTAGTACATTTCCTAACAAAAACTACATCATGAAGACAAAGGAACATTCAAAGCAAATCCGGAATAAGGTTCTTCAAAAGCAACAATCAGGCGTAGGATATAAGAACATTTCCAAGGCATTGAATATCCCCGAGCACAGTAAAGTCCATTTTTTTTTTTTTTTTTAAATTTAGTCGTTGCCAATTAGTTTTTATTATTTTCTCCCCAATTTGAAATGCCCAATTATTTTTTTAGGCTCAGCTCACCGCTACCACCCCTGCGCTGACTCGGGAGGCGAAGATGAACACACGCTGTCCTCCGGCGTGTGCCGTCAGCCGCCAGCTTTTTTACACACTGCGAACTCACCGTGCAGCCGCCTCAGAGCTACAGCGTCCGGAGGACAACGCAGCTCTGGGCAGCTTACAGGCAAGCCATGCAGGCGCCCGGCCAGACTACAGGGGTGGCTGGTGCGCTGTGAGCCGAGGACACACCCTGGCCGACAAACCCTCCCTCCCCGGGCGGCGCCGGCCAGTGGCGCGCCCCTGGAAGCTCCGTCCACGGTCGGCTGTGGAATAGCCTGGACTCGAACTTCGCGGCGTCCAGGCTATATAGCGCATCCTGCACTCTGGCGAGTGCTTTTACTGGATGCACCACTCGGGAGCCCCCGTAAAGTCCATTATTAAGAAATGGAGAGAATATGGCACAACTGTGAATCTGTCTAGAACAGGCCGTCCTCAAAAACTGAGTATCCGGTGAGAAGGGCACTAGTCAGGGAGGCCACCAAGAGGCCCTGGCAACTCTAAAAGGAGTTACAGTCTTCCACGGCTGAGCTGGGAGACACTGTGCATCTGACAACAATCGCCGGGTGCTTCACAAAACTGGCCTTTATGGGAGAGTGGCAAAAAAGAAAGCCATTGTTGAAAAAAAACTCACATCAAATCTCGGCTGGAGTTTGCCAGAAGGCATGTGGGAGACTCTGAGACCAAGTGGAAGAAGATTCTATGGTCTGAGACCAAAATAGAGCTTTTTGGCCTCAACACTAAAGCGCTATGTTTGGCGCAAAACCTAACACCCGCACATCATCCTGAGAACACCATCCCTACCGTGAAGCATGGTGGTGGCAGCATCATGCTATTGGGATGCTTCTCTGCGTCAGGGCCTGGAAAGCTCGTGAAGATAGAGGGCAAAATAGATGCAGGAAAGTACAGAGAAATCTTGGAGGAAAACCTGCTGAAGTCTGCAAGAGACCTGGGACTTGGGAGAAGATTCATCTTCCAGCAGGACAATGACCCCAAGATTTCCATTACACGAGAGTAGATGTTAAAACTTCAAACATACAGCCAAAGCCACACTGGAGTGGCTTAAAAACAAAAAGGTCAATGTCCTGGAGTGGCCCAGTCAAAGCCCGGACCTCAATCCAATTGAGAATATGTGGAAAGAGTTGAAAATTGCTGTTCACCAAAGGTCCCCATTCAACTTGACGGAGCTTGAGCAATTTTGCAAAGAAGAATGGGCAAAAATTGCAGTGTCCAGATGTGCAAAGCTGGTAGAGACTTATCCAAGTAGACTCATGGCTGTAATTGCTGCCAAAGGTGCCTCTACCAAATATTGACTCAAGGGGGTGAATACTTATGCAATCCTTACAGTCCCTTTGACAATGCTGTCATGTGAACATGCTCTTCAGTACAGCTGCTGGTGTGAATTAAGAACGTCTACAGCTAGTTTGGAGGCTCTCCAGGATAAAGAAAATCCACATTAAAACAGTTTGATCAAATGAGACTGCCTGGTTTTATCGATCACCGAATCTCATTCACTTGAAGCTGTTGTTGTTTGAAAAACAAAGTCCTAGGGCTTGGTTATGTGTTTATTCCCATAGATTATCAGTAGTGCCTGGAAGTTCGAACCATTCACACAAAGAGCAAACGTTCAAACACAGTTAAACCTACAGACACCAATTTTAGCTGCTGTGAAGAAGATACACCCAGTCACTTCCTATGCTGTATTTGACCTACAAGATAGGATGTGCTAAGGTTCCAGGAAGCAGCTTTAATGTGTCATGTTTGCATAGTGTTAATAAGATGTAAGAGAATGTAGTTTGAAGCCTTAGTTCTCACCTCTTTAAGGGATACAGTACAATATGCAATGCGTGTATAACATTAGTTATTTAGTTATACTGGAGCCATACCAAAAGAAAATGTTACTGATTTCTTTCAGATTTTGAGTGTTTTCATCATTTTGTTGAATTAACTTCAATAGAGGCGGGCATGCTGCACTGTGAAGGGAATTGGAATTGCTTAGGTTACATTCCTGTCTGCTCAAGTCAGCATGGCTGAGATGGATGAGGTAAAATAGACTAAGACCGTCCTTGATTGCTGCTATCAACAGGTAGGATTGAAAATAACAACCGGTTTCATTATTGGTGCATGGACATGATGATTGAGAGAGTTGCAGGAAAGCAGATGGACTGGGGGATGGCTGGCAACTGTAGTTTAAGAAGACAGAAATTAATGCACCTGCGGAAATCAAAGCAAAGATTTTATTATTTCTGTGCAAACGAGAGTGTCTGTATCGGCACCGGAAACTCCATGTGACATAATGTTCATTGTTCATTGCTAAGGCTACGATTTTGGCATGATAATGTTTAGTACATTTCACGGGCGAGGTGCGGCAAAAAAAAAAAACTACATTCGGTGACGGAAAGGTCACCAAATGTAGTTTTAACTCCAACATGCACAAGCTTTTAAATAGCACACCAAAACCATAATATAAAGACTATTTCTTTTGACTACTGACAAGTTTAAATGTTACTTTAGAGTACAAAACTTACAGTACATACTTCAGACTCTGACATCATTTCTTGTCGGAGGCGAGGGTCTCAGTACGACAAGTCGGAATTACGTCATCTACAGTGCTTCTTTTTTGGAAAGGCGTACAGCCTTAACAGATCGTCAACCCTTTCACCTGTCATTCTAAAATACCCAAAATAACTCTCGCTGTCACATACCCGCATCTCCCTAATTGATGTATGAAATTCTCCCTTTCGGGTTCACTGTTGGTTGAGAGGACTGATGTACCAACCAGTGCCAGCGCTAGAACATGCACGTTATTTTTAAGATGGCTGTGAACAAGACAGTAATCAATCAAGTAACAGTTTCTGGAGCTGGGTTTGAATCTTCCCAGTCTGGATGTTTTGGGGTAGACCATTGCTGTAACTTCACGGCACACAGAGGCTTAAGATACATGCTCTGATTTAATCAGTTCAAAGAAAACGTCAAGATTTAAAGTACATTGAAAGCGTTTCATTCACATTTCTAGAACATACAGTAATGTCTGGTTAAAACAAATGTAACTCTACTACAGGTGCAGGGCATCGCCATACTGTATCTAAATGGTAGTATTATGTGAGGGATGTATTGCTATAAAGTGACCCCTCTTTAATCTATGACTCTTCATAAATCATGCCAGTAGTGCTGTTATTGTGACCATGCAATTCAGTGATGTAATGTCAGTTTCAGTATTTGTGTGACCTAGTCTGCAGATGGCATTTAGTTACGGTTTGTTTTATTACCTCTAAAGTGTAAGGAGCATATGAACAGCACAAATTCAAAGTATGCTTTGTAATGTGTCTTGTGCCCTACTTGGGTTCTTTACGTATCCTAAAGGTTATAGAAGTGGAAAGCTGTCAATGTGGGTATCGCTGCACGATGCTTGTGAGATGTATGGCAAGTTGACCGAAGTGCTGACTTCCCCTGCATTATGTAATGTTTGAGGAATGTGCTCAGTGCTTCGTGCTGCCACAAAAAGAGTGTTCTACATTGGAACGGTGCAGACTAGTAATAGCATATCAATGACGTCTGCTCAGTAAATCTGTGAAGGGTTTTTTTTTGTTTGTTTGTTTGTTTGGTTTTTTGTGCAAATGAGAGGAGGAAAAAAGCCCTCGATTGTTAGTTTCTCTGTAATTCTTTGATCATGAAAAGTTTTTTGTGTTGGTGTTTGTCAGGTTATGCTCCAGTAGCTAATTAAGGGCAGGGATTGACGGGAAATGATTAGTGAACATTAACAAAGTAACCACTGCTTTTCATAATGAAGTTGTCAGTTTTATTAATGGTTGGTTTTGTAGAGTGGGCCTGTTGCTGATTTTATAATTGTTTTGGTTTCAAAGGTTCCTGCACAATAGACATGTCTGTTTCTACTTTAAGTATATGCAGTTAGAACTGAAACACAGTATGTGCAAGTATGCTTTTCTCAGAAGGAAATAAAGTGACACAGGATCCCAATATATTTGAGATACAATGCAGTTCTTTTACTTTTCCTAAAGCTTTTGAAGTAGACAAGTTAATGCCTGTATGTGAATGCATGTCCTATAAACTGAAGCTTTTTATTTGAATCCCGTATGTATCTTCTTACATGGTAAACTTGTTAGTCCCAATGAAACGGTGAGCTACACGAAAGTCTGTCAACACTTTCACTGTCTTACTGTAGAACTAGCAACCTGTAAAAAGTGCTCACCCTGAACTGGGTGACCTGAGATCTTTCAAGCTGAAGTTGGCAAAGCAGCACAAGTTCATGGAGAGCTCGGTGCGCCCCAGTTTGTTCCAGTGCCCACTTTCATTTGGGTTCTCCGAGTTTAATAGGGGTGTAATGATGCATTGTGTATTGATGAATTGTGATGCTTTCTTTGTGATGTAATGTAAAAAGGTTTGTCTCATTTGTATTGTGATACAAGACTAAAAGCAAACATAGCTCATAGTAATTTGCAGTGGTTCTTAATGAAGAATAAGTGTGTATCTCATTTTAACTACAAAATAGTCCTTCAATAAATGATCATTTGATCTTCTTGTGCATTATACAATTAGCCCATCATGACCATCACGTGTATCATGACACAGATCCTATCGCAAGTGTCGTATCGTGACATTAGCTTATCATTACACCACTAGCTTTTAATAGTAAGGGTTGAAGTATAATCTTATTGGGGGAGAACATTTCGCCATCCCTCCCATTTTCTCCTTTGACCCCCTGTACAGTACAACATTGACATTTAAGAATGCTTCTTTTGGAGTGTTTGTAGCTGGCTCTTAACAGAAAAACAACATTGATAAAAATGAAAAGGCTATGCTGGTGATCATTTCCAGATGTTTTATTTAATTATTTATTTATTTTAAATTGTCGTTGCCAATGGTTTTTACCCTTTCTTTCTTTCTTTCTTTCTTTCTTTCTTTCTTTCTTTCTTTCTTTCTTTCTTTCTTTCTTTCTTCATTCATTTATTTTAAATTTAATCTTTGCCAATGGTTTTTACCCTGGTTTTCTCCCCAATTTTGGAAGGTCCAATTATTATTATTTTTATCCCGGTTCACCGCTGCACCCCCCTGGCGACTCGGGAAACAGAGGCTGAAACACACGTCCTCTGAAATGTGTTCCTGCCAATCCATCATTTTTCGCACTGTGGATCCACAGCGAAGCCACCAGACCTATTGTGCCGGAGGACAACACAGATCTGAATGGCTCCACTGCAGACCCGCAGGCGCCCTATCAGCCACAGGGGTCGCTGGTGCACGGTGAACCATGGATTGCCCTGCCGACCTAAGTCCTCTCTACCCGGAGCGGCGCTCGGCCAGTTGTGCGCTGCCTCCTAGGAACCCCCAGTCACGGTTGGCAGTGACATAGCCTGGATTCGAACCTGCTATCTCCAGGGTATAGGGCACATCCTGCACTCCATGCAAATAGCCTTTACTGGATGCGCCACTCAGGAGCCCCCTCATTTGCCATTTTACCTTATTTACCTGATCTGTCATGGCTTTGAACAATTACGTAAATTTTATGAATTCTTTACATAGTGTTATTATGTAATTGTTGTATCATCTTGTAAAGTAATTATACGTTGCACAAAATAATTCCATACATTTTACCTGCTGTTTTTACAGTAGGTCTCAATCTGCAGTTTTGTTAGAAACACATGTTCTAGAACATGATATCGGGTACGTTGGTTCCCAGGTTCCGTGCCTTATTCTCAGGATATCTGTAATGCCATATAGCACGTTTTAAAGTGAAAATACATGTTTAGTCTTTCAGAATTGGACATTTGAGCCCTATGTTTCAAATGGAAGTGCACAGCAGGAAAGATCAATGGATTTATTGTTAGTGTCAATTACTTTAATTTATACTGCTGTGTCAGTCAGGTCACACCTGAAAATGAGATTTTAAATTTGTTTGTTTATTACCTGGTTAGTCAGTGGCTGTGTTCTGTGTGTGTCTCCCTGCACAGTCAGTGGCTGTGTTTAGGGTTAGGGCAGTGTTCTATGTGTCTCTCTGCACAGTCAGTGGCTGTGTTCTGTGTGTGTCTCCCTGCACAGTCAGTGGCTGTGTTAGGGTTAGGGCAGTGTTCTGTGTGTGTCTCCCTGCACAGTCAGTGGCTGTGTTCTGTGTGTGTCTCCCTGCACAGTCAGTTGCTGTGTTTAGGGTTAGGGCAGTGTTCTATGGTCTTCTGCACAGTCAGGGCTGTGTTCTGTGTGTGTCTCCTGCACAGTCAGTGGCTGTGTTGCACAGTCAGTGGCTGTGTTCTGTGTGTGTCCCCTGCACAGTCAGTTGATCTGTACCTGCCTGTTTCTTTGCAGATGAGCTTCGCCGTGTGAACCTGGAGCCTGGGGACAGCGAGCAGGTGATCCAGCACTTGCACAAGGAGCTGGTGGAAGCGCAGGAGCTAGCCAAGAGCGGCAAACACAAGTGTTTAGAACTGCAAGGTGAGTGCTCTCAGGATCTTCCTTTTGAGTTAGTCTGCATACACTGTTCCTACATTGACTGTTTATGAGAGACCTGAACATGTGCTGATTTTACTTGCTGAAATGTGTGGCATGCCACAACATACACCAGCTCTTCTCCCCCTCCTTCTAATTCAAACCGTTAGTGTGTGGGAGCCATGTCTTAGTTTAGTGTAATTGTCATGTTTTTGTTTGTGTGTTTGTCATCAATGAATTCTACCAGTACTGAGTAACACAATTCATAGCTGTTTTACACAAAGGTGTGAAAGGTACTTCCCTCATGTAAAAGCAGCCTGGTGCCTCCTAGTCTAGTCCAGTGGACTCCTGCTGCACAAGGCAAGTTTTCCGGGCTGTACGTGTTTCTGACCATCGTTACCTGACAAAGCAGCCCCCTGTTGTCAGCAAGAATCGCAAACTGCATTCAAAAGCATTTCTAAACACCTATGTTTAAGAATTCCTCAGTACAAATCAAATGTAACCCAACATCATTTTGACTGGTTTGCATCCCGAAGTCGAGTTTTTTAAATGTGTTGATGTCAGCAGGCTGAGCACACCTCAGGCACTGAAGGTTTATCCCTATTCTTCTAATTCAGCTCAGAGGTAGTTCCTTTTGTGCATGTTGAAGTGTTTTCCGAGGTGTCGTGTGCAGTGTGTGTGTGTGAGCTGAACCTACCCTGTCCTGGTTCTGCGGTCCTGTGTGGGGGTGCAGTGTGACATCAGGGGGGCCCCTGTCGGCTCCAGTCAGACTCATCTCCCTGTGCTTTGGTGCAGCGCTGCTTGAAGAGGAGAGACGAGCGAGCAAGCAGCAGACTGAGAACTCCACCAAGCAGATCCAACTCCTGCAAGGTCGGTCTGTCGCACTCTTTGTTTGTCACTAAGCTGCTGTGACATCTAGGGCATCAAAACACCAAAGCACAAAGCAAACGTTTAGATTGTTATCAGTAGATTTATCCTTCAGGATTTGAAAGAGGGAAATTTAAGTAAGTATTTACAGAAGCTTTTTATTTTATTTAAAATCTGAATATAATTAATACTTTGTATGTGTCAATTACCATGTATAATCTAATTTGTATTTTGCATGTATCTATATGTACTTATGGCTGTGTTTTAAAATATATATATATATATATATATATATATATATATATATATAAATACATATATTAAAAAAGAAGACATTTTTAATTAGAGTTTGATGTTTATTAACAAGGAATGTATTGCAGTTTAATTGCACAGTACTAGTGTAAGGTTTCTTATAAATAAATGCCTTAGTTGCTATAAATGTATTCATTATTTATAATGTCTCCTTGAACTAAAGCATCGCCAGTGTATTTTAGTTGCTAGTAGTAGTGTAAGCAGCAGTTTATGATGCACAGATTTGAACAGTGAGACTAATCTGGCACCGCTGCCCTTGCCCCCCCAGCCCAGCTGCACAAGCTGCAGGCAGACGTGGCCACTCTGCGGGAGGAGAAGGAGAATGACATCAGCAGCACTCGTGAGGAGCTGTCCCAGGCCCAGGAGGAGGTGAGCGTGATGAGGAGAGCCATGGAGGCAGCCACCTCGGAGCGCGAGCGCGAGATCACAGCCCTGCAGGAGGACCTGAGCATGGTGCGGGAGGAGCTGGAAAAGTGGCGCGCGGCTGCCTCCCAGTACGAGGCTGAGATAACCAGCCTGCAGGCCAGCTTCCAGCAGCAGAGTCAGCAGAGGGAGAAGGCTGCCGAGCTGCAAGGTAAACGCACTTGTTATAGGGCGGCCCATTGTACCACGGAACAGGTCGTGCCTCCCATGTGCCCCATGATGCCATTACACCAGCACTTGTATTCTCATTATAAGATGCAACACAAATTTCACAGTCCCTTACCTATGGCTCACAGCTGTGAAAGCTCTGTATATACAGCCTGATAATTACCAGTATGGGTGACCAAAGGAAAGTATTTCCCCACTGAACACAAATGTTTTCCTTCACAATTAGAAAACCTTACAGGTGTTAACTTCCCTGTGTCTAGTGTTTTAACTTCCCTGTGTAGTGTCTAGTGGTTTAACTTCCCTGTGTAGTGTCTAGTGGTTTAACTTCCCTGTGTAGTGTCTAGTGGTTTAACTTCCCTGTGTAGTGTCTAGTGGTTTAACTTCCCTGTGTCTAGTGTCAAAATCTTACCAATTTATCAGGGAAGTAATTCACTTTCACTTACAGTACAGTAGGTTGTAACAACATGTTTGTTTTTTGTATGGGTAATTAGCCAAATGCTTATGAACCTTTTTCATCCTGGATTTCTGTGTTACATACTGCATGCAAGTCCATTTGTATTTCAGACTGGAATCAAGCATAGCAAGAGACTCAATCTTAACCCTTTGCGTTCCTATGTCGGACCAGGTCCGACATTACAATTTTCCGTTTCTGGTCCGATGTCAGACCCTGTCCGTAATCAATAAAAAGACGTAAAACACAGGTTTCTAGTTGTTTTTTCTCCGGAAAAAGACGAGAAAACCATTCAATGGCCGAGTGAGACCGATAGGAGCCGAGAGAAGCCAAAAAAAAAACCAAAAAGGGCGGATCTGAGCAATACACATAGCCCCGGCACCACAGAGATAACACAGGCCTAAACAAACAAGATAGCTGCTTCTGCATCCAGCGCTCAAAGAATATCACAAACATTTGCAGAGCTTTTTGAGATGTTACAGTAATAAAATAATGGCTTGGATCGCATTATTGAGACATTTGGTGATTAAAACGAGTGATCAGGAGATGATTTATCGGTATGCACGACTATGAAGAGGTATGTGAAAAATACAGCGAACAAGGGGTGGGGCGGGGCTGGAGATGCAGTACTGAGTGTCCTGTTGATATGCAGTGCCTTTTTAAACCTGTTTTACTGTGAAAAAAAAAAAATTAAACAGCACGTCTAAAATAAACTCCACGTGTGAAAATAAATTGGACCTGACGTGCCTGAGACGCGCTGAATAAGTGGACCGCAAAGGGGTTAAATGGCATCCAGGACAGAGCAGTTGTAATTGGCATTATATTAAAATAATCTTGATGCTTGTGTGCATGTTTCTTGAAGCAAATCACTTTGACCTATTTTTAAAGACATTTAACCTCTTACCAAATCTCTTAAACTGTTTCAATTAATTTTCCACAAAAAGGAAAGAATGTCAGTCCAAGTTCTCTGCAGAAAGTTTAGGGTGGAATTAAGGACTGGGACTTTGCCCAAACAGTAAAAACAATGACATGCTGTTTTGTTTCAGATGAGCTTGAGAGGCTCCAGAAGGAGTGTGCGACTCTGCAGGGTGAGTGCGCCTCCCTTCAGGAGGAGAAGGCCCCCCTCGTGGGGAAGCTGCAGAGCCTGGAGAAGGAGCTCGACAGGCAAGTTCCTCTGCGTTCATACTGTGTCCAGCATGCAGCCTCTAATGACATCTTATACAGCACTTCATTGTGATGCACTTAATAGGAAACAACATGTTTTTTTTTTTCTTAAATGTGTAATTTCAGACCTGAAAACACAAGCCATTCACTCTACTAGGGTATTTTAAACAGCAGGAACTCGTCCAAGACGGACACTTACAGAGAACCTCTTCAGGGAGTACTTGGGGACGATAGAGGATGCATTCAGTTCACAGCGGAGGAAAGCCACTCTCCATTTGAAAAGCTCTATTTGTGAAGGGGGAGATACCAACCTCAGTACTGCTTTATGAAGGATCTGTCAATAGGTGGAGAACGTGCTACATGCTGCTGTTTTTATGGCTCTCGTTCCAATGAGTCAAATCTGTTAAAAACAGCAAAGTTCCCGCGGTAACTAGAGTACGTTGTCACAAAACAACCAGAAAGTTCGACAGACCTGAGGTCCAGAACCCTATTGACCAGCAGCTGGGTCTCGCTGGTCCCTGTGCAGCCGGCTCTTCCTGAAGTCGGCGCCTCATGATTAATGACCCTGCTCTGCTGTAAAGCTCTGGCAAGATGCCGCCTTGTGAACAATGCAGTTCCCATAATCAAATATATTTTCTTAGCTCATTGTTCTAGGGATTGATTGGGTCTTAAAACATTGTGGTCTGTGTTGAAATGCTGTGCAGCGGCAACCTGCAGTGAACTAGACATGCTCCTGAAGAATGGCTTTCTTAATGTGTGTGTGATCTTATCACGTTTCCTTTTATACAGACACTCTTACTTCATTTTCAAGGAATGCGTTGGTTCAGTGCAACACAAGTCCTGCTAATGTTTTACAAAAAACACTTCTTCACTGTCTGAGTTTTTATTTTTAGCTGTAGATTTCTTTGTGCTAGTTTCTTGAGGAAATTGTACATATTGATTGTGTTTATGTTCATTGCACTTGAATCCTTATGGATCCAGGGGGTTGATAAGGTAAAACAGCTGACATTGTGCTGCTTTCACTGGTTACATCCCCCAATATGAATACAGTACCGCTGGAATGAGTGCTTCATTAACTATTGATGGAGCCATTCTGCTTTGGCATACACAATATATTGAGCCTATCCCTATCTGTAAACCTCATAGCATGCCTCGGAGGCTTTGAAATAAATGATAACCTTCCCTTTTTGTGACATACATATTGATGTGTGCTTCAGAACAATGAAGATTAACATTCAGAATGAATGCTTCTGGATGATATTTTAGTTACATTCAGACAGTTTTTTCAGCTGTACAAATACAGTGCAGAGACCGTGACGCTGGTTTTATTACAATAAGCAATAGTTTGATTCTGCTTTGCAAGTCAATCAGGAGGGTTTTATTGCATAAAGCAGCTTTCCCAAGCAGTCTTGTGTGTAATCCTTTTGGTTTTGAACATTTGCTTTGGCACAGCTCTCGCCAGCACAGTGTGGAGCTGACCAGTACCCTGAGTGTGCTGGAGAAGACTCGCAGAGACCTGGAGAGCGAGGCGGGAGTCCTGAAGGAGAAGCACCAGCAGGATGCCAGTGGTCTCAAGGCTCAGCTTGCAGAGGCCAGCAACCGGACCAAGGGCCTGCAGAAAGAGGTATCCACTTCTCAAGCCTTCCATTCACTAAACCCCAGTCAAACATTGCACCAAGCTGCTCATCGATAATACTAAAGAAACCCTTTCTTCAATATTAGAAAGGGGAGCACATTTCTCAGTGCAGACACCTTCTGCTTCACACGACCGCCCCAGAGACTGAAATGCTTGTCAAAAACATGGGCTGCAATACTAGAGAACAAACTGTTTTACACCACATGGAGTATCATTAGGTGTAACTCTCTTCTGAACCATTTCATTAATAAATCACTCATTTCTATCGGTGCTCTTTTGAAACATTACATCAACTTCTCAAACACATCCTTTTAGTCTCTCAGGTACAACCAAGGGCCTCCTGAACAAAATCAAGCAGCAAAGCACAATTTCTTTCCCTCCCCGTAACTTGCATGAAATGAAACCTTAAATAGTTGAGTAATCTCCATTGGGGCTTGTGTGTAATGATTTTTGAAGGATGCTTTGCCTTGTAAATGTAATGAACAGGAGGTTTTACTGCAGGACCCTCCTGAAAGCAGGTATCCGCACCCCATTGTTTGAAGGACACTTGTGTAATGAAGATTCTCTTGTTGATTTCCTAGTTTGAAGAGACTCAGGCTCTGCTCTCAGACCTGAAGGAGAGGTATGAGAGAACAGAGCAGGAGAAACAGACCATCACAGACGAGCTCCAGCAATGTAAAGTGAATTTGAAGCTGCTGCAGGAGAAAGAAAGCCATGTGAGTGTCTCGATTCCTCCGCTCCGTGAGTCTGTAAAACAGCAATGAATCTATCACTTTAGTAGGGTTGTATATTGCAACTCGTTCTCCACTTCCTGGAGAGTCAGAATGACTTCATCATGCCAGTAATGTTGTTGAAGATCTGGTTTAAATGTACAAGATTCACTGTTCATAATTCATGCAACAGTTACCTTCAAATGTTAAATTTGTGTCCTTGTTGTTGTCTGGTGTTCGCTAATGAATAAGGAATACGCACCTTCAACCAGTTTACACTGCACAAATGGCAATGCTGTGGAGCTATTGCAGGAATTTTCTTAAACTATTCTTTTTAACCATGTTCATTTCAGTGGATATTCTGCATCTTCGGATTCCTTCAGTGCTTTAATCATCATTACTGGGATGTCCCAGGACATCTCTCCTCATGTTACCTGTCGCTTCTTCTATTCCTGTAGCTCTCCTTTCCTCCAATAATTGTGATGTTAATGTTTTTGTCCCAAAACCTTTAAAAGTAATCCCCCTGTTATCCTATAGAGTACAGCTCTCCTCTGAAGCCTGACTGTTGTAACTGTAATATGCTGTGAACAGTGTATCGGTGATGGTGATGGTGATCAGTGCTCTTCATACAGGAATGAGAATCCTAGCTGCTTGAGTCAGCAGTATTTAGGCTGTTTACTGTCCAGCTCCGTTGCTTCACTTCTCCACAGCACCATGAGAGCTGATCTGCAAGCAGCTGGCCTGTGCAGCACTTCACTGCTAGGAAAGCTAGACTGGCACGAGCATGGAACATACACAGAGCTACAATAAGATGTACATTCATTTTCACACGTGCAAGTGAAACCAAGTGTGACTCGCACCTTTATATTGAGGTTTTATAATTATTACTAAACAGTCTTTTATTGAAAGTGAGGATATTGAAGGAGTTAAAAAAAAAAAAAAAGTATCTCACTGTTAGTGAGATATGAAATTTATTCTGTTTTTTAAAAAAAGAATAGAAATGATTTTGTGTTTGCTTTAAAAAAAATATAAAAAAAAATCTCCCCATTCTTTTGTCCTTCTAAATTGCACACCCCCTGCTCAAATTGATTATTTACTATCCCTTCCCTCCTTTTTTAGCCCTCCATATTGCAACCTGTCCAAGCCATTTTCATCGGCCTTGTCCTGGCCTTCCTGTATTGGTGTTTCGGCCCCTTGCGGTAGAAAGGTACACAGAGCTACTGTTGAGTCAATGTCTGTGTGTGTGTATCACCTCTGTGTGTCATTCTCCTCTCAAGAGCAGTGCATGACAAAAGCAAGTGCACTACTTGTGTCTGGACCTTGTCCTGGTCAGTAGATGCGCTGGGCACAACTTTATACAAACTTCTACTAATCGTCTAACAGTCGTCTGTCTGGCTTCGGGTAGCACCTCACTAATGTATCACATTCATCCTGGCTTTTTCAGGGCTTTCACACAGTAATGATGGAGTATGTGCTAGAATTGCAGCACCATTCTGGGGATTAGTCAAGGGACGATTGCTTTTATTCAGAATGTGCAGTGTTTGTTCAAATAAGACCCTACACATTTAAAATGCAAGCTGCTGTTACTTCCTGGTACCTAATAATCCCTACCTGTGTTGTATGACCTGATTGCAGCTACAGTTGAATGAATGTGACCTAGCAAAAAAGAAGTGATCAGAAAACAAGAGCAACTGTCTTGTTGAGTTTTTAATACAGATTTGAGCTTTATATATATATATATATATATATATATATATATATAAGTGAAGTAAGACCTTAGAACCAAGGGGTGGGAGGCAGTGGTAATACTAATAAGAAGACAGACCCTACATTTTAAAACCTTGGTTATAATGTAACCCCTTTAATTCATACTGTAGAGCAGGGATGGGCAGCTCTTCCTGAGCAGGAATTAACCTCCTTCCAGACCCAAATCTGTTCATTATCTCACGATGCCTGTTTAACCTGGTGCACAATCAGCAGCCCTCCAAGCACAGAGCTACACATCCCTGTTTGTTTGTTTTCCCAGTCCCAGGTTTGCTCAGTGTAAAAGCAGACAGCCTGCTTTCCCTGTGTGTGTAGCCTGTGCCCCCTACTGGAAGCTGTCTGTGCCCCGGTGTGTAACGCCTCCCTCCTCCTCCCTCCTGCTCTTCTCTTGCAGGGTCGCTGGCTGCCCTGGATGCCCGTGGTGGCCGTGCTGGTTGCTGTGACCGTGGTGGTGCTGTACCCTGGCCTGTCAAGGGGCTCTCCCTGAGAGCAGCCTCCCGAGCACACCGTCCTCACCCTCCCCATGCTGCTTCCATCGCGACACCCCGTCGCCTTCCTCCACACCTCTAATCACAGGCACACACACTCGGCTCTGTCAGAGTGCAACAGTAGGGTCTCTCTGCTTTACCTGTATAAAATGGAACTGTACATATATCGAGGGAATAAAAATTGTGACTTACTACTTCAACTCTAGGTAATACATTATTTGCAGGTTTTTTTTGTATGTGTATGTTGGGATTCTCATAATATTGTGGTGGCATAAACTAGGCTTTTTAGGTACCAAACTGTTCTCACAAGTTCAGGTGTGTTTTTACAGCAGGACTTGGTTGCTGCATTAGCTGAGGCAATGTGGTCCTCTAGGTCAGGGCACAAGGGAGTAAGTTACTAGACACACATTCACCCAGTCCATCCCTCAGTGATGTGCCATTCTTACCCTCTCTGTGGCTTGAATGTTTCAGGGAACAGCTTAGACACTCCTCTACAAGAAAGTACAAATAAAGAACAATATCATTTTTTATTTAGCTTTCTGAGAGAATATGAAATAAGAACCTTCTATTAAAAATGTATAGGTGCTTTAGCCAGGGTATAAAATGATCTGTACATTTTTGTATTGTACCTTCAAAATTAAGACTTCCGTGCATTTAAAAAACGAAACACTACGTAGCAGTTTGGGGTGTCAGTATTTTTGTTAAAGGAGTCCTCTGCAGTAGCTGGTACAGTGACAGCTAATACCGCAATTCAGCGATGTGCAATCTTCTCGCATATCCTCTCCACATCAACTCCCACCCGATTTCAGGGCTGCTTATAAATGCCTGATTGCTAAGTTATGTTGTTTTGAGGAGCAGTGCCACATGCAAGGTCACCACTGTAAAGGAGGTGTTACATCTCACTGGTTTTTTACCCTGAAAAAAGATATTTAAATAAATAAATATAATCCAAACCAAAATGTCTCGCCTTCAAGTTAAAACTCCCAATTCCAGCAGCCTTGTGCAGGACTTGTGCAGTGTTACAGTTTCATATAGGTTCAGTTCAGTTTCCACGCCAAAGGCACATCAACATGTTTAGTGTAAGTGTTTATTACAGTGCATGTGTATAGTGTACATCTAACACCTGACCGCACACTTCTAGCGCTTCCTCGTCACACTCAGCGCTGTAGTCTTGAGTCGGCCTTGGGGGGGGTGTTTGTACATATTTCCACAGTTTCTGTTTATTTGTTGATAGAAAGTAAAGACACATTTAGATGGAGTGCTGTTGTACCATGAGGAAACAATGCAGTTTGAAATCACCACCCCTTCCTTTGTTTATACCTCAAATGTTAAAGAAAATGTAGTTCACTTTTGCAACTTGGGCATTTTACCCATAAGTCTTTGTTTTTTTAAATGTTGCATATCATTTGATGATAGGATTAAAAATGGGATTAACATTGGGGCATGCACTTGGCACACCTAGGTCTTGAAGGGGTTTAGTTTTAATCAGTTACTAAAGGACCTTTTAATGAGGTTGAGCCACAGAATCTGATTTGGTTCCAGTAACACCACAATGTATCTCTGCAGATGTAAGGCATGCAGAAAGACTGCATTCAGAGAAGCTGATCAATTGCACAGCTGTCCTGTAATCTGATCAAATGCAATCCCGGTACCCATTATTTTTGTATTTATTTATTTTTCTTAATACAGGCATGCAAATTATCAACGATTAAATCCACAAGTCCCTCACCTTGCAAGCTGAACATGATAAAATGTTCTTAACAGGAATAGATTTAGAGTTTTAAAGTTTAATGAGTAAATAGGAACTTTAGTGTTTTAAAAGGATGGGGGGGTGAATGTATACTTTTATAAATATTACTATTGTT
This sequence comes from Huso huso, assembly GCA_036884735.1. Taxonomy (NCBI): domain Eukaryota; kingdom Metazoa; phylum Chordata; class Actinopteri; order Acipenseriformes; family Acipenseridae; genus Huso; species Huso huso. The sequence continues at coordinate 18,841,338 of CM072677.1, read as the reverse complement.
GGGTGTTTGTTGATTGACGAATCATTAATTTGTGAAAAAATGTACACAAGCTGTAATAGCAACAATGTTCTGTGGTAATCCGTTTCCTTTGACAAGAATAAAGTACAAACAGCCGCCCAACTGCAACACAACTCATTTGCCAGCGGTGCTTGTGAGTACCTTCCTGTATAAAGCGGTGCTTGTGAGTACCTTCCTGTACAAAGCGGTGCTTGTGAGTACCTTCCTGTACAATGAGGTGCTTGTGAGTACCTTCCTGTACAATGAGGTGCTTGCGAGTACCTTCCTGTACAATGAGGTGCTTGCGAGTACCTTCCTGTACAATGAGGTGCTTGCGAGTACCTTCCTGTACAAAGCGGTGCTTGTGAGTACCTTCCTGTACAATGAGGTGCTTGCGAGTACCTTCCTGTTCAAAGCGGTGCTTGTGAGTACCTTCCTGTACAAAGCGGTGCTTGCGAGTACCTTCCTGTACAAAGCGGTGCTTGCGAGTACCTTCCTGTACAATGAGGTGCTTATAGTACCTTCCTGTACAATGAGGTGCTTGTGAGTACCTTACTGTACAATGAGGTGCTTGCGAGTACCTTCCTGTACAAAGCGGTGCTTGTGAGTACCTTCCTGTACAATGAGGTGCTTGCGAGTACCTTCCTGTACAATGAGGTGCTTGCGAGTACCTTCCTGTACAATGAGGTGCTTGCGAGTACCTTCCTGTTCAAAGCGGTGCTTGCGAGTACCTTCCTGTTCAAAGCGGTGCTTGCGAGTACCTTCCTGTACAAAGCGGTGCTTGCGAGTACCTTCCTGTTCAAAGCGGTGCTTGCGAGTACCTTCCTGTACAAAGCGGTGCTTGCGAGTACCTTCCTGTACATAATTTGTTTGCAAATATTGTCCTGAGATGCTAAAGTTCAGAATTACATTTTTTAAAGTAAATAATTGTTTAAAATCTATTTTGTAAAGATATGGAAAGTACAGTATAAATTCTGGAGTACAGATTAAACTATTTGCACTAACACTTGTGATGTGCATGATTTAATAAAACAAACTTTACTCTCCCTCCCTTCATGCGTTTGAATTCATTCCGTAGTGAAAGGATATATAGAGAGTGGTATAGAAGAACAGGGCACTCCTACTGAACACAACAATAGAAATGGAATGTGCAACAAAATAAGGCTTTTTCAGCAATATTCTTCCATCCTTCATCTTGCTTTTCTACATCTTTTATCAGCTGAATATTTCATGTGCAGTTAATCAAACATTGCAAAATAAGAAGAGCCAGGTGAAGCTGTGCCTGTTAGGAAACTTTTTTGTATAAACACATCGAACATTGGGAGGGGCTCTTACACTTGTGTGTGTGTGTGTGTGTAGGATTATTTGTTAGCGGTTCTGATGAACTCCACACATGAACCTCAGATCTCATTGTTAACCCAGGGGAGGAACCAGAGTGTATTGCATCCAGGCAACGTGTCACTACCAGCCAGCCTTGTGACAAGGACTAAACAGCATACATATGCAAATTTAAAAAACAATGAAACACAATTACGAAATAAAACCGAACAGCATTAAAAAAATAACATGGTGTTCTTTCTTTCTCTTGCACAATTTAAAAATGCTTAATGAGTGCTGTGCCTGCTAAAGGGTCAAGCGCTATTCATGGGCAGGAATCAACCAGAGGCACAAGAGAATGACCTCAAGCCCACACAGGCCATGGTGAACACAGAACAAATGTGGGCAAAAAACAGCACTACTGCCCCTGCCTTCAATGACAACAGCTCCAGACCACCTGCCTTCTACTTCAGCTGCCACCCTCCTATTCCAGCAATGATCTCTCTTTCCAATCCCTTACAGAATGGGCTGAATAAAGGGATGCATCCCAAGAGCGATATCCCTGCCAGCTATACCCCAGGCATCAGCAATGGCACTTCCGCCAACCACACAAACAAGTCCTGATGTGGGCTTATACCCTGCACCGCCATCCCAGGCTCAGATGAAGACCCTGATCCCTCTGCAGGCGTTACCCCTTCAGGGTTCCAACACCTAGGGCTCCTGATAAGCCTGGAAGCATCTTGGCTAAACAAAGACTAACGTCAGATCGATATCAGCTCTATGATCCCTGGCAAGCCGCTTCAAGCAAGAATCAAATCTGGAAAAGCCTTCCAAACCTTACTTGGCCACGTTGCCTCTGTTATATCTCTGGTCCAAGACACTTACCTTCCCATGAGATGCCTTCAACGATGCTTCTTGACAGGGTGAAAATACGAATGTAACCACAAGCAGCAGGAGGCAACATGGTGGGCTCAGTCACCCACGCTTTCACAGGGCATGCCATTGTAAGGAAATAACCACCACAAAACCCTCTACACAGATGCACATTCCACCAACTCTCTGGAACTCCTGGCAGTCTCGCTGTGAAACACTTCAAAGTAACCTCGCACAGCCAGAACATCCTCATCATAACAGACAACACCACAGTAGTCAAGTACACAAACCACCAAGGAGGCACAAAATCTTAGCAGCTCTGCAAACTGGCAATGAAGACCTGGAAGTGGTGCACACAGCACAGAATCTCCCTGTGTGCAAGTTACTTACCAGGACCCTCAACCTCACGAATCTCCCTGTGTGCAAGTTACTTACCGGGACCCTCAACCTCACAAATCTCCTGTGTGCAAGTTACTTACCGGGACCCTCAACCTCACGAATCTCCCTGTGTGCAAGTTACTTACCAGGACCCTCAACCTCACGAATCTCTCTGTGTGCAAGTTACTTACCAGGACCCTCAACCTCACGAATCTCCCTGTGTGCAAGTTACTTACCGGGACCCTCAACCTCACGAATCTCCCTGTGTGTTACTTACCGGGACCCTCAACCATGAATCTCCCTGTGTGTGTGTTACTTACCAGGACCCTCAACCTCACGAATCTCCCTGTGTGCAAGTTACTTACCGGGACCCTCAACCTCACGAATCTCCCTGTGTGCAAGTTACTTACCGGGACCCTCAACCTCCACGAATCTCCCTGTGTGCAAGTTACTTTACCGGGACCCTCAACCTCACGAATCTCCCTGGACCCGGGACCCTCAACCTCACGAATCTCCCTGTGTGCAAGTTACCACGGACCCTCAACTTGTCAGATGTCTTCAAAAGACTGGGAACACCCAAAATAGACCTTTTCACCACAAAAGAAAACTCGCAGCTTCTTCAGTTCTGTTCAAGGAACCACCAGAAGGGGGTGTTAGTGATCAATGGGCTCTCAATCTCCTGGTCACACCTGCTGTACGCATTTCACCCTTTTCCTTGATTACAGCTGTCCTGAAGAAAATAAAACAAGACCTAGTCTGTATGATCCTCTTGGCCCCCTACTGGCCAAACAGCTACTGGCTCCCTGAAATCATGAGTCTAGCCATCTCGGGACCAATCCACCTTCCTCCCCCAGAGACCTACCGTCCAAAAACAATGGCAAGCTACTCCACCACAACCAAGACTGCCTCCACTTAGCAGCCTGGACATTGAAGAACCTAGAGCACAGAGTTCTTTCAGACTCAAAGAAGTACTAACTGCCTCAAAGAAAAGTCCACGCACTCATACTACTCCAAGAAATGGGAAGAATTCAGCAGGTGGTGTCAAGACAATCACATGCACCCATTCTCAATATCCCTTCAAGATTACCTTCTATATCTCAGGGGACTTTATGATACGGGCCTAGCAACATCCCCTATAAAGGTTCACTCCTCGGCCCTATCCAGCATCCCTGGATGCGAGGGTTACCCTGCAGGATCACTCCTCAACCCTATCCAGCATCCTCCCTGGATTCGAGGGTCTCCCTGCGGGATCACTCCTCAGCCCTACCCAGCATCCTTCCTGGACGCGAGGGTCACCCTGCGGAATCACTCCTCAGCCCTATCCAGCATCCCTGGATGCGAGGGTCTCCCTGCGGGATCACTCCTCAGCCCTATCCAGCATCCTCCCTGGATGCGAGGGTCTCCCTGCGGGATCACTCCTCAGCCCTCTCCAGCATCCTCCCTGGATGCGAGGGTCTCCCTGCGGGATCACAACCCATGGTAGCAGCAGTTCTTAAAGGCCTCCTGCACCAAGACCACCCTGTAGGCCTTTGTAAGCCCCCTTCGAACCCCTAAGCGCCTGCTCCTTAAAACATCTGTCCCTCAAACAGCATTTCTAGTGGGCATAGTTTTGATAAGGAGAGTAAGTGAACTCCAAGCCCTAGTTATGAACTGTCCACACAATTCTCAAAGACAAGTTACTTACAGGCTAAGTTCCTGCTGAAAGTTGTCTCAGAATTCCACCTCTCTCCTCCTGCTTTCCAATAACAACACTACCAGCCCCCACTGTCATTTCTTTGGTATAGGGGTTCATCGGAACCGGTACGAATACCATCATTACCTGAGATGAACTCCACACCCATATATTACCTGAGATGAACTCCACACCCATACACTGTATTTCCCTCCCTCCTTCCCAGCTATCTTACTAAAGAGAACGGGGACACTCTTCCCTGTCTCGCCTGTATCATCTGCAGGGAGGGAGGGACCCATGGACCCAGATACGCAGAAGCTTCCATTTCCGGGAAGCTTGGGTTCTGTCTCCTGTGCTAGCAATGAGATTGGAGGTTCATGTGTGGAGTTCATGTTGACCCTGAAGAAATCCAATTAAAAATTAAAAAAAAAACACTAGTAAAATAAAATATATACAAAATATATATAGAATGAATGCCTGCTTGCCTTGTCTGAAGTGGGATTTGAAGTCATGACTGGAAGAGCAGGCATCCTGAAGAGGACCCCAGCAGAATAGACTCCTTCATTATTGCACAGTAAAGAAAATACAAGCCTCCAACTATACAATACTCACATGTGATTTTTAAAACCCAAAAAGTAATGACTAAAGCTAAGGTTTACAATTTTAGAAAAGGAAACTATGAAGGTATGAAACAGAGACTGACAGAAGTAGATTGGAGTAAAATAGAGAAAACATCCACAGAAAAAGGACGGCTGTTTTTTAAAAATGTAGTACTAGAGGCGCAAAACAATTACATCCCAAAAGTAGACAAATCTAAATCAAAAACAATCAGTACTTTCTGTTTTCTACATGTTAACCACTCCCTAATCCATGTGCATGCATTTCCTTGAATCCCTACTGCGGTCAGTTTGATGATTAATCTTTCATGCAGGACTTTGTCAAAAGGTTTCTGGAAATCTAAATAAACCATGTCATATGCTTTGCAGTTATCTATTGTCGATGTTGCATCCTCAAAAAAATCAAGCAGGTTAGTTAGACACGATCTCCCTTTCCTAAAACCATGCTGACTGTCTCCCAGGTTACTGTTACCATATAGGTAATTTTCCATTTTGGATTTTATTATAGTTTCCATAAGTTTACATATAATAGAAGTCAGGCTTATTGGTCTGTAGTTACCTGGTTCGGTTTTGTCTCCCTTTTTGTGGATCGGTATTACGTTTGCAATTTTCCAGTCTGTCGGTACAACCCCTGTGTCAAGAGACTGTTGCATGATCTTGGTTAGTGGTCCCCGACCAGAGCGCTACCGCCTGCTCCGACGCCCTGCTGGAGGGGACGCGGTCCCCGACCAGAGCGCTACCGCCTGCTCCGACGCCCTGCCGGAGGGGACGCGGTCCCCGACCAGAGCGCTACCGCCTGCTCCGACGCCCTGCTGGAGGGGATGTTCTGCTGGTTCAGGGCCCCCAAGGAACTGCACAGCGACCAAGGGAGGAACTTCAAGTCTCGGATCCTTCGCAAGGTCTTCAGTCACCTCGGGATTCAGAAGACCCGGACAACTCCTCTTCACCTCCAAAGCGACGGCCTGGTACAGTGTTTTAACAGGACGCTCGCCACCCAGTTGGCAATCCTAACCTCCAGCCACCAGCACGACTGGGACGTGCACCCTTCATGTTCGGTCGGGAGCTGTGCACCCCGGTGGAGCTGCTGTTTGGGAAACCACCCCAACCGGAGCTGAGGGGTCCCCCGGGCCCAGAGTACCTGACTGCGCTACAGGAGTGTCTGGAGAGAGCACCCATGTGTTCACCCGTGACCATCTGCAGGGGGGCAGAGCCCAGGACTGTGGTTTCCAAGCGGGGAAACTGGTTTGGGTATACTGCCCACGCCGGAAGAGAGGTCTCAACCCGAAGCTGTAGAGCACCTGGAAAGGGCCCTGCTGCGTCTTGGAGCGCCTGATGGAGGTGGTATACCGGGTGAGGTTCTGCACCCAGAACTGGACTGTGGTGCTCCACGGGGATCGCTTAGCCCGCTACTTGGGACATGACCGTGGGGACGCAAGCAACTCAACCAGCCCTACTCCTGACTCGCCGGGCCCGGAGCTCAGCCACCTCGAAACCATCACTAACCCAACCACCGGCACTGAGCCTGCCACCAGGAGCCCACGTCCACAGTCAACACACCGGAGCCAACGCCATAAAAGACTGCTAACTCGCCTCAGCCTGCGGGTAGAATACTACTCCCGGCCGGGGCGGCTGAGAAGCGAGAGGGGGCAGTATAGCGAGCCGGAGGATCACTCGTGCTACCGCTACCTGTCAGACTGTCTCCCTACAAACACAGCAACCTGCTGTGACAGAGCTGCCAGGGCCCAGGCCAAACAGTCAAGGCTCAACCGGGATACTTTATGTAAAAAGCTGTTTTAATATCTGCTTTTGACTTGTCCCGTCCCACTGTACCTGTCCCGAGTGTCTGCGGTTAAATTGTCGCTGCCACTTAGGGCAAATGTATTCAACTCTTGTGCAGATGGATCCCTGATGTTTACCCTTTCACTGCTCTTTTGTAATTCCTACAGTGTGAAAGAAGTGTATTGGGGGATCACTCCTATAGTGTGAATGAAGTGTGTTGAGGGATCACTCCTATAGTGTGAGTGAAGTGTGTTGAGCGATCACTCCTATGGTGTGAGTGAAGTGTGTTGAGGGATCACTTCTATAGTGTGAGTGAAGTGTGTTGGAGGCTCACTCCTATAGTGTGAGTGAAGTGTGTTGGGGGCTCACTCCTATAGGGTGAGTGAAGTGTGTTGAGGGATCACTCCTATAGTGTGAGTGAAGTGTTCACTTCCCCTCGCTGTCCCCTTGCTGAATGCACACTCACTTCCCCTCGCAGTCCCCTTGCTGAATGCACACTCTCTTCCCCTCGCTATCCTCTTGCTGAATGCACACTTACTTCCCCTTGCTGTCCCCTTGCTGAATGCACACTCACTTCCCCTTGCAGTCCCCTTGCTGAATGCACACTCACTTCCCCTCACAGTCCCCTTGCTGAATGCACACTCTCTTCCCCTCGCAGTCCCCTTGCTGAATGCACACTCTCTTCCCCTCGCTGTCCCCTTGCTGAATGCACACTCACTTCCCCTCGCAGTCTCCTTGCTGAATGCACACTCACTTCCCCTCGCTGTCCCCTTGCTGAATGCACACTCTCTTCCCCTCGCTGTCCCCTTGCTGAATGCACACTCACTTCCCCTCTCTGGGGATTATGAGCTGAAGTCACACTGATCCGTGTGGAAGCCGCGTCGCTCAGTGATAAGTATCCTGAACGACACATCTGTCAAACCAAGAGATATTATTGTGTTATTCATGTACCACAAGCCTGTTTCCTTTCCTGCATGAATAATCACTGAGAACAGCCTGGCATTGGATTAGCACACACAGGGAACAAAGTGAGTACTCATAGAAAGATTACAAATATACATATATATATTAGTAATACTGTATCACTACTAATAGGATACTATTGGTGGTAAGAGGTAGATGTTTCAAATAGTTCTGATGCCAGTACACACACACACAGTGCTGGTGTAGATTAGATAAGGCAGGCAGGGCAGATTGACAGTCCCTGTCAGTATCAGTTAAATATTAAGCCACTCCCTGTGTTCAGTGTTAAGGTCACTCCCTGTGTTCAGTGTTAAGCCCACAATCAGCAGTCCCAAACTTATCAAGCCTCTCTAAGAAAAACAACTGTTTTATTGTTTTGTTTTGTTTTTTCTTTAACAAACCCTCTTAAAACTTGGATGCAACATGGTTCAATTAATTTGCATTTGGGTAAAAACTAAAACAGAAGAAATCATGATAATAAATTATAGAAAGCTTGATAAGAACCGCTAAATAATCAAAGTCCTATGACACTAAATTTCTTTAAATAAATTCTGTACCCGTATAGTGTGGTTTTAGTGTCAGCAGCCAGGGTCCCTGCACGGGTCAGTGTGTCAGCAGCCAGGGTCCCTGTGTGGGTCAGTGTGTCAGCAGCCAGGGTCCCTGCGCGGGTCAGTGTGTCAGCAGCCAGGGTCGCTGCGCGGGTCAGTGTGTCAGCAGCCAGGGTCGCTGCGCGGGTCAGTGTGTCAGCAGCCAGGGTCCCTGCGCGGGTCAGTGTGTCAGCAGCCAGGGTCCCTGCGCGGGTCAGTGTGTCAGCAGCCAGGGTCCCTGTGAGGGTCACTTTGACCCGTGCTAGATCCCTGCCCAGTGCATACACACTAAACAGGAAGGAGATCACAATGGAGGGAAGAGTTGCAGTAGAGTTAGCAGGGACTCCCCGCCTTTGTCACATAAACAGCTCACTCTTTCCTACAAGCAGAGCCTGCAAATATAATTACACGGATACAGGTGTTAATGTGCTTAATGACACAATCGACTCATACCCCCTCTCAGCATTAATCAAAGAACAATATACAAATGGGTGTGGAAACACCTGCAATATGCAACACACACTTGTGTGTTAATGTAATGACCTGACCCTCACATGACTGATTATTCTTATATTCCATCCTATAAAAGATGCTTTGCCGTGTTTCAGTCAGTTTCAGTCACCACAGGCCGGGCGGTGGAGAGAGGGCTGGAAGTAGGAGCTCAGTTGGCAGGTGCTTCAGTGTTCAAGCCTGTACAAGGTACCGATGTTTCACGAAAAACAGAACAAGCATTACCTCTGCATTCCATTGTGGAGAATGCAACACCTTGTACACCTTGAAATCAGTGCTGGCCATTGTGGCCCTACACCCCATTGACACTGTTATGGCAGGTGTTTGCATTATTATTTTTAAATGGGATCACAAATTACATTTCTGCTGCTGTTTACAAATCAGATGACTTGCAAAAAAAATAAAAATAAACAATAACAAGTATGACGCGTGCTGCATCAAAACAGTCTTGCTGTGATGGATTTGTGTTTAAAAGGATGTTATTGTGTTATTTTAGTGTAAACGCTACTAGCAAGTCAAAACTGCATCTATTGCAACACCCTGAAGGCAATATGACTAGAACCTTGTTTTTTGTTTTGTTTTTATGTAGGAGATTAAACAAAGTTCCACAATACACGCAACACCAAAGTTACACCAGCGACTGGACTCTTCAAAGCAAGCTTTATTTATTTATTCATTCATTAAAAAAATAGAGGGAGGCGTGTCGCCACAACCAGGCACCATGAGTGCGCATGTGCAGCTGCTGCCCACAAGGAAAGACTCTGAGCAGCCGAGACGCAGCGCTTCAAACGCTACAGAGCTAAGCCAGCCGCAGCTGTATCAGAATTAGAAGGAACACGACATGCCGGTCACAGAGAAAGACCTGGCCGATGACGCGCCATGGAAGCGGATCCAGCAGAACACCTTCACCCGCTGGTTCAACGAGCACCTGAAGTGCGTGAACAAGCGGGTAGGTAACCTGCAGACTGACCTGGCCGACGGGCTCCGGCTCATCGCGCTCCTGGAGGTGCTGAGCCAGAAGAAGATGTACAGAAAGTACAACCAGAGACCCACCTTCCGGCAGATGCAGCTGGAGAACGTGTCGGTGGCGCTGGAGTTCCTGGACAAGGAGGGCATCAAGCTGGTGTCCATAGGTGAGTCACGGCGAACTGACCAGTGTGCCTGGCACGTGACCCGGCTCACTTGGTACCAACGCCACAGCCGGGAAACTGGCTGCGTGGGGTTCGTGCTGTTCAATAACTTGTGTAAGGTAGCATGCGTGGAATGGATTGTGTTATTAGGGTTGTAATGAAGGAGTAACACTGACGAGCACCTTTAACGTGAGCAGGTGGTATGGCGGCCAGTGGTGGAGTGACGTCTTTCTTGTGCACCTGTCTGTGTTTTGAAGGTGGCATTCGGCTGAACAGTACAGTGAGCAGGCCATAGTGCAATGAGCTACAGGTGGTTTACTTGGAAAACAATAGCGCAAGGAACATGAACTCGTTTTTCCTATTTATTTGTCCTCTGTTTACTGTACAATTTGTGTATACGGTGTCTGAACCATGATAATGTATCCCAACACATTCCTGTGTTAATCGGTGCAGGGTAATCGTGTTCTGTACGTGAGTAGAATTCACATTATTGATGTTCGTGACTTTGACCGGGGCGCAGGGTGGGCGGTTCGGCTTTAGGTGAGATTAGGATCCTGAATGTGGTCGGCCCGCATTCCTGTGTGGTTATTCCGTTGTGTTCTGTAATCTTTGTAATGATTCACAGAGGCTTCCACCGTGTGGGAAAGTATGGGACTTACAGCAGAGCTGAGCCGCCCGAGCCCTCCCTGAACCAGACTCGGAGTGCGTGTGCGTGTACGTGTGTGCGCGCCGCCAGACCGGGGACTGCGCGGCACCGCGGCTCCATTCACAAACTCGCCGATACGTTAAACTCTGCGTTAGATTACACAATCATGTAATTCATAAATGTTATTATTATTTTAATAACATGAAGCCCACTACATAAAGCATCAGTGTGTATGTTATGTAACTTTCTTCTAGTAAATGTTCTAGGTATTTGTGTAGCGGTGACATATATATTGTTTCCCGCTTACAGTTTTTAATAACTTTCCAAACCAGACGTGTTCCTGGCATTCCGGCAGACTGAAAACCCGGAGTTGAAGTGTAGCGTGTTTCAGCAGCACTGTACGCGGTGCGCTGCAGTGTAATATTGCAGCTCTGTACACAGCAACCAGTGTAGTAAATAGTCCGCTTGTGTTTTATTATTGTTATTATAATAATGTGTTATTATTTTTGCAATACCAATTTATTTGAACAGAACAGAAGACGGTTTTGTTTTTCAAAGCTGTATGTATTTCCACGCATGTTCCTTTCAGTGTGTTGTGGGAAACAGAATGCAGTTTAAATAAACACAGTGTTTTATGTTCGAATGGCACTGCAGAGAGGATCTCCACATCAGCCTGCACTCACTCGGTCGGTATCCGCACTAGTTTAAACAGATTGGCACATTGGGGAGCGAGTCCACAGTCTCGTTCTGCTGCTTCAGTACACAATGCGTCATTCTTGTTGGTTTCGGGAGCTCGCGAGGTAAATCGAGCCCCCCTCGCCCCCCAACGAGTCGTCAAAACACAGGGAAACATTGCCATGGAAACACACTAACTATAATGCCGGAGGAACTGAAACTGGGAGCCAAGGTCTCGCTGCGTGAGATGTTTTTTTTGCTTGTTTTAATGTCTGAAGCAGAAAGTCCCAACTTCTAATCACGCACATGGAGCCCGCTGGATACAATGAGCCTGACCCTCCAGTATCAATGAGAATGACCCCTGGGATACTTACACCTCGTGAAACTATTGATGGAATCACATTCCCTTTATTACATTTCTGTTAACTAAGCTTTATATACAAGCTGTTGTTCATGACACAATTGATAACCTCCCACTGCTGCAGGTTTTGACAGAAGCATGCTTACTGTGCCCATGGTGTGGTGACTGAGTGGGCAGCTTGTGTCCCTCAAGCTAGAATCTTTGGGGAATTATAATAACTTATATGTATGTATGTTTTATCTCAAAGAACCAGCTGCCCAACGTTTCGATATGTTGTACATATCTTTCTCAAGGGACCATGTGTTTGAATCAAAACATTGGAGATTATACAGACGTGCTCAAATTTGTTGGTACCCCTCCACAAAAAACGAAGAATGCACAATTTTCTCTGAAATAACTTGAATCTGACAAAAGTAATTGGCATCCACCATTGTTTATTCCATATTTAATAGAAATCAGACTTTGCTTTTGATTTTTTATTCAACATAATATTGTAAATAAGAAAACAAATGAAAATGGCATGGACAAAAATGATGGGACCGCTAACCTAATATTTTGTTGCACAACCTTTAGAGGTAATCACTGCAATCAAACGTTTTCTGTAGCTCTCAATGAGACTTCTGCACCTGTTAACAGGTAGTTTGGCCCACTCTTCCTGAGCAAACTGCTCCAGCTGTCTCAGGTTTGATGGGTGCCTTCTCCAGACTGCAAGTTTCAGCTCTTTCCATAGATGTTCGATAGGATTCAGATCAGTACTCATAGAAGGCCACTTCAGAATAGTCCAATGTTTTAGAACATAAGAACATAAGAAAGTTTACAAACGAGAGGAGGCCATTCAGCCCATCTTGCTCGTTTGGTTGTTAGTAGCTTATTGATCCCAGAATCTCATCAAGCAGCTTCTTGAAGGATCCCAGGGTGTCAGCTTCAACAGCATTACTGGGGAGTTGGTTCCAGACCCTCACAATTCTCTGTGTAAAAAAGTGCCTCCTATTTTCTGTTCTGAATGCCCCTTTATCTACTCTCCATTTATGACCCCTGGTCCTTTTTTCTTTTTTCAAGTCAAAGAAGTCCCCCGGGTTGACATTGTCTATACCTTTTAGGATTTTGAATGTTTGAATCAGATCGCCAGTCTTCTTTTTGTTCAAGACTGAATAGATTCAATTCTTTTTAGCCTGTCTGCATACGACATGCCTTTTAAACCCGGATAATTCTGGTCGCTCTTCTTTGCACTCTTTCTAGAGCAGCAATATCCTTTTTGTAACGAGGTGACCAGAACTGAACACAATATTCTAGGTGAGGTCTTACTAATGCATTGTAGAGTTTTAACATTACTTCCCTTGATTTAAATTCAACACTTCTCACAATATATCCAAGCATCTTGTTAGCCTTTTTATAGCTTCCCACATTGTCTAGATGAAGACATTTCTGAGTCAACATAAACTCCTAGGTCTTTTTCATAGTTCCTTCTTCAATTTCACTATCTCCCATATGATATTTATAATGCACATTTTTATTGCCCGCATGCAATACTTTACACTTTTCTCTATTAAATTTCATTTGCCATGTGTCTGCCCAATTTTGAATGCTGTCTAGATCATTTTGAATGACCTTTGCTGCTTCAACAGTGTCTGCCACCTCCTATTTTTTAATCGCCTGCAAATTTAACGAGTTTGCTTACTATATCAGAGTCTAAATCATTAATGTAGATTAGGAATAGCAGAGGACCTAATACTGATCCCTGTGGTACACCACTGGTTACCTCGCTCCATTTTGAGGTTTCTCCTCTAATCAGTACTTTCTGTTTTCTACCTGTTAACCACTCCCTAATCCATGTGCATGCATTTCCTTGAATCCCTACTGCTCAGTTTGAGAATTAATCTTTTATGCGGACTTTGTCAAAAGCTTTCTGAAATCTAAATAAACCATGTCGTATGCTTTGCAGTTATCCATTTTCAATGTTGCATCCTCAAAAAGTCAAGTAGGTTAGTTAGACATGATCTCCCTTTCCTAAAACCATGCTGGCTGTCTCCCAGGATATTGTTACCATATAGGTAATTTTCCATTTTGGATCTTATTATAGTTTCCATAAGTTTACATATAATAGAAGTCAGGCTTATTGGTCTGTAGTTACCTGGTTCGGTTTTGTCTCCCTTTTGTGGATTGGTATTACGCTTTGCTATTTTCCATTCTGTTGGTACAACCCCTGTGTCAAGAGACTGTTCCATGATCTTGGTTAGCGGTTTGTAAATAACTTCTTTCATTTCTTTGAGTACTATTGGGAGGATCTCATCTGGCCCAGGGATTTGTTTATTTTAAGAGCTCCTAGTCCCTTTAACACTTCTGCCTCTGTTATGCTAAAGTTATTTAAAATTGATAGGAACAGGTCGATATGTGGGGCATGTTGTCCGTGTCCTCCTTTGTAAAACCTGTGAAAAGTAATCATTTAATATATTTGCTATTTTTTTTTCTTCATCTATGATTTTGCCATTTGTGTCTCTTAGACATTTAACCTCCTCTTTGAATGTTCTCTTGCTGTTATAATATTGGAAAAACATTTTGGAATTGGTTTTAGCCCCTTAGCAATATTGATTTCTATCTCTCTTGGCCTTTCTAACTTCCTTTTTGACTTGTGTTTGCAGTTCCAAGTACTCTTTCTGTGTGCTTTGTTTTTGGTCCCTTTTAAACGCTCTGTAAAGTGCCTTTTTTCGCTGAATATTTTTTTTTTAATTGATCTATTAAACCATTTTGACCATTTTGTTTTAGATTTAGATTTGTCTACTTTTGGGATGTAATTGTTTTGTGCCTCTAGTACTACATTTTTAAAAACAGCCACCCTTTTTCTGTGGATGTTTTCTATTTTACTCCAATCTACTTCTATTAGTCTCTGTTTCATACCTTCGTAGTTTGCTTTTCTAAAATTGTAAACCTTAGCAATAGTCATTACTTTTGGGGTTTTAAAAATATTTCAAATGAGACCATGTTGTGGTATGAGTTTGCCAATGGCTCTCTGACCTCTGTTTTAGTTATTCTGTCTTCATTATTTGAAAAGACTAAATCAAGGCATGCCTCCCCTCTAGTCGGTGCCTTGACAGATTGCGTTAGGAAGCAGTCATTTGTCATTTCCACCATTTCAATTTAGATCGTCCGTGCCCCCCATTGGGTTTTCCCATTTTATACAGGGAAGTTGAAATCCCCCATTAGTATGGCTTCTCCTTTTCTACACGCATTTCGAATGTCATTGTACAACAGATTATTTTGCTCAGCGTCTGAATTTGGCGGTCTATAGCATGCTCCTATTATTATGCCCTTTTGAATTTGTGTCCATTATTCTGACCCATATTGATTCTGCATTGTTTTCTTTGTCCTGATTTAACACCTGGGCTTCAAGGCTATTTCTTATGTATAGCGCTACCCCTCCGCCTCTTCTGTCCTGCCTGTCTTTCCTATACAGTGTGTACCCACTAATATTATATTCGTCTCCATCACTCTCAGACAACCAAGTTTCTGTAACACCTTATCCATTCTTGGGTGCTTTTAGCTGTGTGTTTTGGGTCATTATCTTGTAGGAGGACCCATGACCTGCGACTGAGACAGAGCTTTCTGACACTGGGCAGTACGTTTCGCTCCAGAATGCCTTGATAGTCAGATTCAAGGCACCCTGTGCCAGGCGCAGCAAAGCAGCCCCAAAACATAACCGAGCCTCCTCCATGTTTCACTGTAGGTATGGTGTTCTTTTCTTTGAAAGCTTCATGTTTTCGTCTGTGAACATAGAGCTGATGTGACTTGCCAAAAAGCTCCAGTTTTGACTCATCTGTCCAAAGGACATTCTCCCAGAAGGATTGTGGCTTGTAAATATGCATTTTAGCAAATTCCAGTCTGGCTTTTTATGTTTTTCTTTCAAAAGTGGAGTCCTCCTGGGTTCTTCCATGGAGCCCATTTTCGCTCAAAAAAAAAACGGATGGTGCGATCAGAAACTGACGATACTTCACCTTGGAGTTCAGCTTGTATCTCTTTGGCAGTTATCCTTGGTTCTTTTTCTACCATTCGCACTATCCTTCTGTTCAATCTGGGGTCGATTTTCCTCTTGCCGCCGCCCAGGAGGTTGGCTACAGTTCCATGGACCTTAAACTTAATAATATTTGCAACTGTTGTCACAGGAACATCAAGCTGCTTGGAGATGGTCTTGTAGCCTTTACCTTTACCATGCTTGTCTATTATTTTCTTTCTGATCTCCTCAGACAACTCTCTCCTTTGCTTTCTCTGGTCCATGTTCAGTGTGGTGCACACAATGATACCAAACAGCACAGTGACTACTTTTCTCCATTTAAATAGGCTGAATGCCTGATTACAAGATTGAGACATGTGTGATACTAATTAAAGAAACTAATTAGTTTGAAATATCACTATAATCCAATTATTTATTATCTTTTCTAAGGGGTACCAACAAATGTGTCCAGGCCATTTTAGAATATCTTTGTAGAATAAGCAATAATTCATCTCTTTTCACAGCTTCTTTGCTTTATTCTATGACATACCAAAGGCATGCAAGTATACATGATAAAATAGCTTTTAATTTCATCACTTTTCAGGAGGAATGAAGCATTATTTCAATGAGCTGTAAGGGTACCAACAAATTTGAGCACGTCTGTATATATAGTTATTATAGAATAACCTAGTGTGGTAAGGCTCCAGTGAGTGCAAGCTGATATCATGTATGTAACATTGATTTCTGAGCGTGTTCTCTATGATTCTTTGCACTATCGTTGTTTCTGCTTACATCACTATTTGCAATGCTTATGAACTCAAGGCTCTCAAACTCTCCCATTGAGGGTCCAGGACTCTCAACTAAAAATACTGAAGGTCCCAGAGGACAGTGGGGGAGGGGGCAGTGAAAATGTTGGGGGTCCCAATAAAGTACAAAGTCTTTTGTTGTGGTACACCTTTTATTTTTAAAGTTTTAACATGTTTTTAACAATAAAACACAAACACTAAAAGCCACAAGCAGAACATTTCTGTCTAAAAGAGCAAAGAACAAAACGGCTTAGCAATAGAATCCACACAAGTACAGTTACAACCTGCTGTTCAGTGTTTCAAACTATGCATGCTCTGCTCTCAGCTCCAGAAGACACCAAGCTCTAGACAAATGGGATGTGAAATCCTGCTGCATTCTTAAAACTGCATCAACATCGTTAATATCAAACTGAAAAGGAGGGGAGCTGTTAGGGATGTGCTTTTGGTAACTTTTCACGAACGTTTAAACCATATCTCCACACACACACACACTCTCTTTATATTACATTCTGACACTGACAGCCCTGGGTAGTATTTTCTAAGCAAATAAACCCTAAATAAGCAAATAATGTTTTAACATCGCAAAGATTTAACTAAAAAGTAAAAATAAATAAATAAACAAACAGGTACACAAAGTATATATTGAAATGTTTCTATTTCTGGTTGTAATTGAAGTTGCCAGTGGAGATATAATTTTATACATACATAGTATTGAACACATTTTTGGACAGTATAATGTTTTAAGAATAGTGTGTTTCTTAAAGGTTTTTTTTTTATAAGTAACTTTGGCCAAAATTATATGGTTTAAAAAAATAAATAAATAAAAAAGAAAAGAGAGAAACATCACCCATTAATGCAAAGTGGCTACAGGAAAGCGAAAGCGAGTTGTGCTTACAATTGAAAAAAATGTGGAAATACTTTTACTTCTGGAAAATTTTTGAATTGTAAAGAGCACTGTGACTGATATTAAAGTCTGCCTCAGAGATTTAAAAGTTTGTGGTCTTTGATAGTAGCGGTGGGATTTTTGAGATCTATTGCTCGAGTACTTGAGCATTACAATTTCCGAGTACTTGAATCAAACGCCACTCTCCTCTAAATACTGTACTAGTGTACATAAACCTCCCAAACATTAACACAAGTCCTATTTTAAATGCCAAACTAACACACAATCAAGTAATATATTAAGTGATTAAAATAATGTTTGCCTTCTTGTGCAGTTAATTGTATATGGTCAAGTAATACTAAATAATGTAAAGCATTCAAATTCACGTATCGACACAACTTTACGTTAAATTGGAAGATGCCTGGCCTACCTGTTTGAAGTGTGTCTCAGGGGTCCTTTACTTTAGTGCAGTAGTTCCAACATACAAATAAAAACTGTACTAAACATAAACGGCCGTTCAGTCCAAAAGCTTACAGAACAATTTCAAGTGAAAACAGCCTTCCACCTATGGGAAGATTGGGGAATGGGGTCCACGAGTCTGTGGTAATTGCAGCTTTTTCTCCCTTTTGAAAGTTTTGTATGAACAGCTGGCGCATGATTGTCTTTAAGTTTTTCAGCCTCGCTGTTATTGTTTTATGGGTCGGCACAGTAGTGGGACAATCTTGCATCGATTTCAAAACTGCAGCATTCAATGTTGCTATGGATGTTTGCTTTTTATTGCCATCAGTAGCTCCATCCACAATAGTTTTGAATGTTTTCATTTCAAATTGTGAAGCATTGAACTTGTGTTTTTGTGGTAATGCAATTTTATTTGGCATAATTATTTACATACCATGGTTTTCTCATCCCTCAAAATACTTCCAAACTTGGCTTCCTTTGTTTAAAGATGCCATTTTAAATATAGAACAAACTAAAAAAAAACACTTGTCATTAACGTTATTACCCCGCCATGGAATTGATACCATAAGGGCAGCAGTGTGGAGTAGTGGTTAGGGCTCTGGACTCTTGACCGGAGGGTCGTGGGTTCAATCCCAGGTGGGGGACACTGCTGCTGTACCCTTGAGCAAGGTACTTTACCTAGATTGCTCCAGTAAAAACCCAACTGTATAAATTGGTAATGGTATGTAAAAATAATGTGATATCTTATAACAATTGTAAGTCGCCCTGGATAAGGGTGTCTGTTAAGAAATAAATAATAATAATAATAATAATAATACCATGCCTACTACAGGCATAAACACACACAGTGCACCAATGAAGCGCCAGATCGACCGAGAATAAAACCCGCCCCAGTGTCAATCTTTCTGTTGTACCAATTAGAAAAGCTACTTGGAGTCAATTGCCAAACCCCATCCTTTTTATAATATCCGCCCTTACTGTGGCACTAGAGCAGTCTGATACGCGACGGACTGCTGATGATAAATTACTAAAATTAATGCAGAAAAAAATGTTTGGTGACATTTGTCACGACTGGTTTTACATCTAGCGTATTATTAAACGTTTAACCACTTCTTTTAGAGTTTATACGTTTAAACGTTTAAAATCCCCCTTCCCTAGGAGCTGTGTTTTTCATCATATTTAATACGATCGGCTGGTACTGGGGATATTTAAATGAGCATGTTTTCTTTCAGTTTCTCTCTATATAGCGCCACTCATTTGGAAAAAAACTATTGGTATCCAACATCTGAACAGCCATTAATTCTGCCAAGATGTAAAAAGCAAGCAGTAGACCCTTAAACTTCACAGTGTAACTACAATACAGTTAAATAGACAGTGGGAAATGAACCTACCCTGGCTACTACATGGCTGGACTTTACTGTCATTTCAACACTACTTTAAAAGGCGCATTGTGAAAGGGGAGCTGCTATGAGCAGTGGCGACGCGCAGTGGGGGCACGCCTGGTCACGCCCCCAGATTTCTGCCAGGCAGTGGCTTAGCCGCTGCGTTACAGGGGGAAAAAAGTGCTGAAAATATTTTTTTTGGTGGCCTCAATACGCTTCAATCAGTACAGCTTTCAATTAGTATACACATGAACCGCCTCTCACAACTGACCAATGACATGCTTACTGTCTGCCAAAGCTCACGTTTCAAATTTCTGTTTGTGATTGGGCTATTTACTGTTGTGAGAGGTTCAACCTTGAACTCTTCTGATTGGACAAAAATCCTGGCAATGCCACTGCTGCCAGGGTTTATTATTTAAAAATATATATTTGTATGTTTTTCGTAAGTGGGTAGAGATTAGGGAGTGGATTAGGGAGTGGTTACAATGTAGAAAACAGAAAGTACTGATTAGAGGAGAAACCTCAAAATGGAGCGAGGTAACCAGTGGTGTACCACAGGGATCAGTATTAGGTCCTCTGCTATTCCTAATCTACATCAATGATTTAGATTCTGGTATAGTAAGCAAACTTGTTAAATTTGCAGACGACACAAAAATAGGAGCAGTGGCAAACACTGTTGCAGCAGCAAAAGTCATTCAAAATGATCTAGACTGCATTCAGAACTGGGCAGACACATGGCAAATGACATTTAATAGAGAAAAGGTGTAAGGTACTGTACGCAGGCAAAATGTGCATTCTAAATATCATATGGGAGATACTGAAATTGAAGAAGGAATCTATGAAAAAGACCTAGGAGTTTATGTTGACTCAGAAATGTCTTCATCTAGACAATGTGGGGAAGCTATAAAAAAAAAAGGCCAACAAGATGCTTGGATATATTGTGAAAAGTGTTGAATTTAAATCAAGGGAAGTAATGTTAAAACTTTACAATGCATTAGTAAGACCTCGCCTAGAATATTGTGTTCAGTTCTGGTCACCTTGTTACAAAAGGCTATTGCTGCTCTAGAAAGAGTACAAAAAAGAGTGACCAGAATTATCCCGGTTTAAAAAGGCATGTCGTGCAGACAGGCTAAAAGAATTGAATCTATTCAGTCTTGAACAAAGAAGACTACACGGTGATCTGATTCAAGCATTCACAATTCTAAAGGTATTGACAATGTTGACCAGGGACTTTTTTTTCGACCTGAAAAAAGAAACAAGGACCAGGGGTCACAAATGGAGATTATATGAAGGGGCATTCAGAACAGAAAATAGGAGGCACTTTTTTACACAGAGAATTGTGAGGGTCTGGAATCAACTCCCCAGTAATGTTGTTGAAGCCGACACCCTGGGATCCTTCAAGAAGCTGCTTGATGAGATTCTGGGATCAATAAGCTACTAACAACCAAACGAGCAAGATGGGCCGAATGGCCTCCTCACGTTTGTAAACTTTCTTATGTTCTCAGTTCCTCCAGTTCTCTCTGCAGGCTCTTCAGGTGGCTGTGCTGGGCTGTCCTGGCTGCTCCTCTCTCACTCTCCGGAGCTCAGTCTTCAGGGTCTGGTTGTTCTCCTCTAGTCCTCTCCTTGCCTCTCTCAGCTCTTGCACCTCGACCATGTGCTGTGTCTTGAACCTGGTCCCTTGTCTCTGAGCTGCTGTGGGGCTGCTCTGGTTTAGGTTGGCCAGGGTTTGCTCCCTGAACTCTGTGAATTCCAGCTCCAATACTGACAGGCACTCCTTCAGAGTTCTGATGTTGCTGCAGAGTTTTGGTGAAACGCGTGCAGTGCGTGGGGTGTTGCTTACTCACTGTTTCACTGGGGGGTTGCAGGCTCTGGTTCAGTGTTGGGGGCTGCAGTCTGCAGGGTTGCAGGCTCTGGTTCAGTGTTGGGGAGACTGCAGTCTGCAGGGTTGCAGGCTCTGGTTCAGTGTTGTGGGGAGGCTGCAGTCTGCAGGGTTGCAGGCCTGGTTCAGTGTTGTGGGGAGGCTGCAGTCTGCAGGGTTGCAGGCTCTGGTTCAGTGTTGGGGAGGCTGCAGTCTGCAGGGTTGCAGGCTCTGGTTCAGTGTTGTGGGAGGCTGCAGTCTGCAGGGTTGCAGGCTCTGGTTCAGTGTTGGGGGGAGACTGCAGTCTGCAGGGTTGCAGGCTCTGGTTCAGTGTTGTAGGGGAGGCTGTAGTCTGCAGGGTTTCACGCTCTGGTTCAGTGTTGGGGGAGGCTGCAGTCTGCAGGGTTGCAGGCTCTGGTTCAGTGTTGGGGGACTGCAGTCTGCAGGGTTGCAGGCTCTGGTTCAGTGTTGGGGGACTGCAGTGTGCAGGCTCTGGTTCAGTGTTGGGAGGTTGCAGACTGCAGCCTCCCCCCCAACACTGCAGACTGCAGTCTGCAGGGTTGCAGGCTCTGGTTCAGTGTTGGGGGGGAGGCTGCAGTCTGCAGGGTTGCAGGGTCTGGTTCAGTGTTGGGGGGAGGCTGCAGTCTGCAGGGTTGCAGGCTCTGGTTCAGTGTTGGGAGGGAGGCTGCAGGGTTGCAGGCTCTGCTTCTTGTTTCTCCCTCTCTGTTTGTTCTTTCAGTGTCTGGAAGCTGAGTGCAAACCTGTCTAGGCTGTTCTCAGTGCCCTGCACCATGACTGTGCCGTTGTGGTACACAGTGTCAGTGAGCATGGTGCTGTCTGTGTCCTTGTCTTCAGACACTATGATCTGCCTGCCTTTGCCAATCCCCCTCTTCCTGATGCAGGGGTGGGTCTTGCACAGGGCAGTGGGGTGCTGCGTGTGGAACAGCAGGTTGCTCTTGACCCTGCTCTCCCCCAGCACAGTGCAGTCTGCAATCAGGGGCTCTGAGGATTCTCTCAGAAACGTGTTTTTATATTGTCTCTTGGCCTGAGCAGCGCAAACTACTTCTGGGCATTTTATTTCACAGCCCTGCTCTGCACTGAGAGTGCTGCTGGTGGGAGGAGCTATGATTGATACATGTCTATTAGAGTGGCAGTTGCTGGGTCTAGCCCAACTGTCATTTCATTTAAATTCTCCCTCTGCATTTTCTGAAAATAAATTGCAGTAAATCTGAAGTTTGATAAGCCTTATTTATTTTAATTATAGTATTTTCTATCTTCTCTTCAGTTTATATTTAGACAGGCTTACCTTGGCTGTCTCTGTCTTTCTTTCTTTCCCAAACTTCCCTTTTGTTTCTCCTGTTTTCTCTCTTTCTTACCTTTTCTTTAAATCATTTTAATCCTAATATTTTTTCAAGAAGAAAAACATCCTCCCTGTCTCCTCTAGAAGTTTAGACAACTTTATGCAAAATTTCAGATCACAAATCAAACATTTTTCTGTGTAAACATTTCAAAGTACTATTTCTTTTTAGGAGCTAATCTCTCTGCTTGCTTCACAGAGTGCTCTCTCTGTCTCTCTCTCCCTCTCTGTCTGTCTCTCTCTCTCTCTCTCTCTCCTTTTTTTCTTTAATAATGTCAGGGGTTTGCAAGTCAGGATTGAGGTGCTGTCTCTCTCTCTGTCTCTGTCTCTGTCTCTGTCTCTGTCTCTGTCTGTCTCTGTCTCTCTCCCACACTCTCTGCCCATGAGAAATGACAGCTGGGCTCTTCACACCACCTCTCAGTTCACAGGGCTGTCCAGTATTTCTCATGCTGATAGAACTCTTTTCTGTATCGCAGTGAAGCTGCACTGCATGAGATTCACACCCCAGGTGCAGAGGACAGCCACACCAGCACCTATTCACTCAGATCCTGCTGATCCATGTCTGTCTCTGGTGAGTGTGTCTGTGTCTCTGTCTCCTTATGTCTCAAAGTGTCTGCCTGTGTCTCTGAGTGTGTGTGTGAGTGTGTCTGCCTGTGTCTCTGTCTCTGTGTCTCTGTCTGTCTCTGTGTGTGCTCATGTACAGTAAGTGCTGGTTCTCTGTGTGTGTGTCATGTTGCTCTTTGGATAGCTGAGATTTCTTTCAGGAGTCACATTTACTTTCAGCCTGCAATAAATTCAAGGAAATTCCAAATTATGAAGCAAACTTCAGCAAAGTTTTTCTGAACAACATTTATATTCAAATAAAACTAGCAAAAAACTAGTTTGCTGCATCGAGGAGCAGTTTAGCTGTCTTGAGCTATTTCTTTCTTTCCTAATGTTGAAATTGTTCTGTTTGTTTGAGCAAGGTATTGTGGAAACTCTGCACACAGCTAATGGGGCCTGCTACCACCCCCACAGTACCGACTGGAGAAAGGAGAGAAACACTCTCCTGTACAGTGAGAGGGCTTCTTTATTTATTTCACACCTCATTGATGCACTGCTTTCCTTTGCGAGGCAGTCATTTATAAATTCTGCTATATGAACGAATAGAAACATGGTCATTTTTGCCATTTAATAAGTTTCAAGCAGCATTTGTTTGAATACTTGGATATCTCTCTCGGCACAAATGCACGCCACTTTATAAGGAGGGTCAGGTTCAGCTCCATCCTCTGTCTGGATGCACTGGGTAAGAGCAGAGCTGGAATGAAGGTGCGCGTTTACACAGTCCTGAGAGATTCCCTGCTCTCTGGCGAGCAAACGGCAGCGAGGGGCCTGGGACTGTGCTGGCTCCCACACAGCACACGCTTTCTTTAAAAGGGTTCACTCATTCCATTCACAGAATGTGAAGGAACACAACCGTCTACAGCCCAGAACAGTTTCATGGATGTTGAACTGAATTTTATTCATGAAAGAGAATTCTTCAGGTGCAGTGCTCCCAGACAGTTTTAAAAACATTTCTCACATACCACTATTTAGGAGATTGTTACATTGCAAGCAGCAAGTTTCAAAAGTTGATTTAGAGACAAAAATAAACGTTATTTGTTTACATTTTAGTTTTGATTCCCATAAAACAGCTTGCATACAGGATGACATTTCTACCATGCAGGGTAGTGGCTGGTTTGTTCAGAGTGACAGCAATAAGCAGCAAGGTTGACAGGGAGAGCATGTGTGTCCTCAACTACCTCTGGTGATGTAAACAAACTGGCACGCCTACAACACGTGGTATCTGATGAGCTAGACTATAGGAATCCCAGTTCTGAGTGTGTGGCTGAAGTGGATTGCTGGGCCCCTCTCTGCTCGTTCACACAGGCAGGGACAGAGATGATTGCTGGCACTGTGGGATCTTATCAGCTTTTTTACAAAACAAAAGTGAAACTCCTTGCAACAATACAACCATTGAGTTTCAAGTGAAACTTGATTTCCAATGGAGTCTGTCCTTGTAGAGATTACAAATTCCCCATCACTCTCTCCATCTGCCTCTCCCTCTGTCTCTCTTGCTCCCTCCCACACACCAATGAACAGCTACTGCAAGACCATAAATGTGTAATCTGGTGTGTCCAGCAGCTACCGACCTTGTAAATCATTCACTGGGGAGTGTGAGCTAAGCAGTACAGGGTGGAACACGTGTCTTATCAGAGCAGTACAGAGTGGAACAGGTCTCTCATCAGAGCAGTACAGGGTGGAACAGGTCTCTCATCAGAGCAGTACAGAGTGGAACAGGTCTCTCATCAGAGCAGTACAGGGTGGAACACGTGTCTTATCAGAGCAGTACAGAGTGGAACAGGTCTCTCATCAGAGCAGTACAGAGTGGAACAGGTCTCTCATCAGAGCAGTACAGGGAGGAACAGGTCTCTCATCAGAGCAGTACAGAGGTGGAACAGGTCTCTCATCAGAGCAGTACAGAGGGGAACAGGTCTCTCATCAGAGCAGTACAGAGTGGGAACAGGTCTCTCATCAGAGCAGTACAGAGGGAACAGGTCTCTCATCAGAGCAGTACAGGGTGGAACAGGTCTCTCATCACAGAGTGGAACAGGTCTCTCATCAGAGCAGTACAGAGTCGAACCGGTCTCTCATCAGAGCAGTACAGGGTGGAACAGGTCTCTCATCACAGAGTGGAACAGGTCTCTCATCACAGAGTGGAACAGGTCTCTC
The DNA here is from genome assembly GCA_036884735.1 of Huso huso. Classification (NCBI taxonomy): domain Eukaryota; kingdom Metazoa; phylum Chordata; class Actinopteri; order Acipenseriformes; family Acipenseridae; genus Huso; species Huso huso. The sequence goes on along the minus strand of CM072677.1, from coordinate 18,816,352 downwards.
ATCACAGAGTGGAACAGGTCTCTCATCACAGAGTGGAACAGGTCTCATCACAGAGTGGAACAGGTCTCTCATCAGAGCAGTACAGAGTGGAACAGGTCTCTCATCAGAGCAGTACAGAGTGGAACAGGTCTCTCATCAGAGCAGTACAGGGTGGAACAGGTCTCTCATCAGAGCAGTACAGAGGTGGAACAGGTCTCTCATCAGAGCAGTACAGGGCGGAACAGGTGGCTCATCAGAGCAGTACAGGGTGGAACAGGTCTCTCATCAGAGCAGTACAGGGTGGAACAGGTCTCTCATCAGAGCAGTACAGGGTGGAACAGGTCTCTCATCACAGAGTGGAACAGGTCTCTCATCAGAGCAGTACAGAGTCGAACCGGTCTCTCATCACAGAGTGGAACAGGCCTCTCATCAGAGCAGTACAGGGTGGAACAGGTCTCTCATCAGAGCAGTACAGGGTGGAACAGGTCTCTCATCAGAGCAGTACAGGGTGGAACAGGTCTCTCATCAGAGCAGTACAGAATGGAACAGGTCTCTCATCAGAGCAGTACAGGGTGGAACAGGTCTCTCATCACAGAGTGGAACAGGTCTCTCATCACAGAGTGGAACAGGTCTCTCATCACAGAGGTGGAACAGGTCTCTCATCACAGAGTGGAACAGGTCTCTCATCACAGAGTGGAACAGGTCTCTCATCACAGAGTGGAACAGGTCTCTCATCACAGAGTGGAACAGGTCTCTCATCACAGAGTGGAACAGGTCTCTCATCACAGAGTGGAACAGGTCTCTCATCACAGAGTGGAACAGGTCTCTCATCACAGAGTGGAACAGGTCTCTCATCAGAGCAGTACAGAGTGGAACAGGTCTCTCATCAGAGCAGTACAGAGGAACAGGTCTCTCATCAGAGCAGTACAGGGTGGAACAGGTCTCTCATCAGAGCAGTACAGAGGAAACAGGTCTCTCATCAGAGCAGTACAGAGTGGAACAGGTCTCATCAGAGCAGTACAGAGTGGAACAGGTCTCTCATCAGAGCAGTACAGAGTGGAACAGGTCTCTCATCAGAGCAGTACAGAGTGGAACAGGTCTCTCATCAGAGCAGTACAGAGTGGAACAGGTCTCTCATCAGAGCAGTACAGAGTCGAACCGGTCTCTCATCACAGAGTGGAACAGGCCTCTCATCAGAGCAGTACAGGGTGGAACAGGCCTCTCATCAGAGCAGTACAGGGTGGAACAGGTCTCTCATCAGAGCAGTACAGGGTGGAACAGGTCTCTCATCAGAGCAGTACAGGGTGGAACAGGTCTCTCATCAGAGCAGTACAGAATGGAACAGGTCTCTCATCAGAGCAGTACAGGGTGGAACAGGTCTCTCATCAGAGCAGTACAGAGTGGAACAGGTCTCTCATCACAGAGTGGAACAGGTCTCTCATCACAGAGTGGAACAGGTCTCTCATCACAGAGTGGAACAGGTCTCTCATCAGAGCAGTACAGAGTGGAACAGGTCTCTCATCAGAGCAGTACAGGGTGGAACAGGTCTCTCATCAGAGCAGTACAGGGTGGAACAGGTCTCTCATCAGAGCAGTACAGAGTGGAACAGGTCTCTCATCAGAGCAGTACAGAGTGGAACAGGTCTCTCATCAGAGCAGTACAGAGTGGAACAGGTCTCTCATCAGAGCAGTACAGAGGGAACAGGTCTCTCATCAGAGCAGTACAGAGGAACAGGTCTCTCATCAGAGCAGTACAGAGTGGAACAGGTCTCTCAGAGCAGTACAGGTGGAACAGGTCTCTCATCAGAGCAGTACAGGGTGGAACAGGTCTCTCATCAGAGCGGTACAGAGTGGAACAGGTCTCTCATCAGAGCGGTACAGGGTGGAACAGGTCTCTCATCAGAGCGGTACAGGGTGGAACAGGTCTCTCATCAGAGCAGTAGAGGGTGGAACAGGTCTCTCATCAGAGCAGTAGAGGGTGGAACAGGTCTCTCATCAGAGCAGTAGAGGGTGGAACAGGTCTCTCTCATCAGAGCAGTAGAGGGTGGAACAGGTCTCTCATCAGAGCAGTACAGAGTGGAACAGGTCTCTCATCACAGAGTGGAACAGGTCTCATCAGAGCAGTACAGAGGGGAACAGGTCTCTCATCAGAGCAGTACAGAGTGGAACAGGTCTCTCATCAGAGCAGTACAGAGGGAACAGGTCTCTCATCAGAGCAGTACAGAGTGGAACAGGTCTCTCATCAGAGCAGTACAGAGTGGAACAGGTCTCTCATCAGAGCAGTACAGAGTGGAACAGGTCTCTCATCAGAGCAGTACAGGGTGGAACAGGTCTCTCATCACAGAGTGGAACAGGTCTCTCATCAGAGCAGTACAGAGTAGAACAGGTCTCTCATCACAGAGTGGAACAGGTCTCTCATCAGAGCAGTACAGGGGTGGAACAGGTCTCTCTGTCAGAGCAGTACAGAGTGGAACAGGTCTCTCATCAGAGCAGTACAGAGTGGAACAGGTCTCTCATCAGAGCAGTACAGGGTGGAACAGGTCTCTCATCAGAGCAGTACAGGGTGGAACAGGTCTCTCATCAGAGCAGTACAGAGGGAACAGGTCTCTCATCAGAGCAGTACAGAGTGGAACAGGTCTCTCATCAGAGCAGTACAGAATGGAACAGGTCTGTCATCAGAGCAGTACAGGGTGGAACAGGTCTGTCACCAGAGCAGTACAGGGGTGGAACAGGTCTCTCATCACAGAGTGGAACAGGTCTCTCATCAGAGCAGTACAGGGTGGAACAGGTCTCTCATCAGAGCAGTAGAGGTGGAACAGGTCTCTCATCAGAGCAGTAGAGGGTGGAATAGGTCTCTCATCAGAGCAGTACAGGGTGGAACAGGTCTCTCATCAGAGCAGTAGAGGGTGGAACAGGTCTCTCATCAGAGCAGTAGAGGGTGGAATAGGTCTCATCAGAGCAGTACAGAGTGGAACAGGTCTCTCATCACAGAGTGGAACAGGTCTCTCATCAGAGCAGTACAGGGTGGAACAGGTCTCTCATCAGAGCAGTACAGAGGTGGAACAGGTCTCTCATCAGAGCAGTACAGAATGGAACAGGTCTCTCATCAGAGCAGTACAGAGGAACAGGTCTCTCAGAGCAGTACAGGGTGGAACAGGTCTCCTCATCAGAGCAGTACAGAGTGGAACAGGTCTCTCATCAGAGCAGTACAGGGTGGAACAGGTCTCTCATCAGAGCAGTACAGGGTGGAACAGGTCTCTCATCAGAGAGGAGTGCTTGTGGAAAGTGACGGTGTGTCTTTCTGAAGGGAATGATTTCCAGAGCAGTACAGTGAGGTTTAATAGATCAGGTTATTAATGCAGCATGCTCTGTCCTGACACTGCTCCACACAGCTGTGCAGTATTGATTGGCTCTCATACAGATATGAACACATTGCTACCGTACAATGTAACCTGCATCGGCGCAAAGCTAATTCTTGGCCAGGTCCTGTGGGACACATTTTACAATGCACATGTCCAGGTGTACTAGAAATACACTGTGCAAGAATTTAGTGGCAATATTAAAACGTGTCTGATGGTCTCACATTTACTCAAAACTTTCAAAGTGTTCTGCATCCTGGCCGTATACCCAACTGCGATTTAGTTTAATGTCACTTCAGTTACTTTGGTAATAATGGCATTATCAACTGAAAACATTTACAGAATGGTTTTCTATACTGGTAAAAAAGTCATGGATTTTAAACATAATTTTATTCACAATAAATAAATCAATCCAGTCTTTCAGTTGAGAAGCCCCACACAGTTTGACACACCAGGATTCAGGAAGATTGTTACATCACAAGTTGAAAGTATCAGCTGTACACTTATTGGTTGTAAAGCACCAAATCCTAAACCTGTTTGTTTAGATTCGTTGAGCCAAAACGCAGCATATCCAGACTTGTTAACGTTTTCAAACTTGGGCTTTAATATTTGAAGAAGTAAGGTGTTCTGGAAGCAGTGCCACATTCAGTATGTGATTTAGGAGCCAGTCCTCCTCTCAGGCAATGAAGTGTGCAGAACTCCTCGGCACTTCGCAGTGGGAGACTGGTGTCAGAATCGGTTCTAGCCTTCAATTGTGGGGCAAAAGTTTGAATTTCATCAAACTTTGCACAAGCATTTATTAGAAGAAGTTCTTCCGTTTGCTGTGAGTCGAGGTTCTAGTGACTTTGTTTCCATGGGATTTCCTGAGCTGTTAAAGGGTAGCCACTTGCTTGATTTTCCATGAAGTATCATTTTACTGTGTATACAAGTCCCGCTGGCCTACCTGTTCATAGTGCAGTTGGCATCACGGCGTGGGAACACCTAAGAGAACACCCTTATGGTGAAACTGATTTTCCTATTGGAAATGTTCCAGCTAAAGGAACAGGAACTTCACTTATAAGAACACCTTCTGGGGTCCCCGAGATAAAATCCAGTTAAAGCGCTGCCGCTGGGAGTGCAGGATGAGTCACACAGCGGACGGCGCGGTTCACGTCCAGGCTGTGCAAAGAGGTCCGAACTTTGCTGGGGACTCGGAGAGGCGTCATTGGCTCTGACACTCCCCTAGGTGGAGGATGGGAAACCGGCAGAGATTGCTTCTCCTCCTCGCGGAACAGCAAACCCTACTGGCCAGACACCGAGCACATTCAGAGTGGTTAAGAGGCAGGGCTGGTCTCTGTTCTCCGGGATGGTAGCCCACCCACCTCTGCTCTCGATTGCTCTGCTTGTCGCGATTCTGGCTTTGTTTGTGAGATGGAGGGCTCACACACACCCTGAGAACGTCTGTCCTGTGTGGGGACCCGCTGCGGTGAAGAGAAAAACATAACTGGACATTCAAATTGGGGAAAATAAGTAAAAAGAATAATTGGTCCTCTAAATTAAAAAAAAAAAAAAAAAAAAAACACCCTTCTTGGCACTGATAGTGATTTGTTCACAACGGATACATACTGTTTTGTAACCTGATAACTTCGTCATCAAACTTCATTATCAAACTAAATGGTTTATTCTGTCTTTTCAAATGTGACTTGTAGTCATGAGAGTGTCTTGAGCACACTAGTTGGTTTATTAAATCTTTCCAGAGCTGCCATCATGTCATTGAATTGTTTTGTATTCTGATTTTTCGAGCTCCTGAAAAGGTGAGTTGCTTCTCTCACACTGCAGTCTCTCACTGACAGGCAGGAAGGAACAGTTTATATATCTATGCAGTCTCTCACACTGGCAGGCAGGAAGCAGCAGTTTATATATCTCTCACACTGCAGTCTCTCTCACTGGTGCAGGAAGCAACAGTTTATATATCTGCAGTCTCTCACACTGGCAGGGGAAGCAGCAGTTTATATATCTGCAGTCTCTCACACTGGCAGGCAGGAAGCAGCAGTTTATATCTGCAGTCTCTCACACTGGCAGGCAGGAAGCAGCAGTTTATATATCTGCAGTCTCTCTCACTGGCAGGCAGGAAGCAGCAGTTTATATATCTGCAGTCTCTCTCACAGGCAGGAAGCGGCAGTTTATATATCTGCAGTCTCTCACACTGGCAGGCAGGAAGCAGCAGTTTATATATCTGCAGTCTCTCACACTGGGCAGGCAGGAAGCTCACACTGGCAGCAGTTTATATATCTGCAGTCTCTCACACTGGCAGGCAGGAAGCAGCAGTTTATATATCTGCAGTCTCTCTCACAGGCAGGAAGCAGCGGTTTATATATCTGCAGTCTCTCACACTGGCAGGCAGGGGTTTATATATCTGCAGTCTCTCAGTTTATATATCTGCAGTCTCTCTCACTGGCAGGCAGGAAGCAGCAGTTTATATATCACGCAGTCTCTCACACAGGCAGGAAGCAGCAGTTTTTATATATCTGCAGTCTCTCACACTGGCAGGCAGGAAGCAGCAGTTTATATATCTGCAGTCTCTCACACTGGCAGGCAGGAAGCAGCAGTTTATATATCTGCAGTCTCTCACACTGGTGCTCAGGTAGGAAGCAGTTGTGGAATGATTAGTGATGGATATTTGGCACAACTGGGGTTGTGTAACATGAAGAAGAAAAAAAAAATTCCAAGGCCAGTCCAGGGAATGTGTTTCTTGTTGGCATGACAACCTTGGTAAATAAAACCTCAATCTCTGGAATCCCACGTAGGCCTTCAGTAACCTCTGGCCCACTGCCAAGGGACAGGCACTGTGCAGCGTCTGCACACTCCCCTCACACTCGCTGGAGCAGGGCAAGAAGGACGCTGGAAAAAACCCTGCTTTAAAAAGAAAAGAACAGCACGCCCTCTTTCAGATCTGAATTACACTAAACAGAAATATATACCTGTATACAGTGTGTGTGTGTGTGTGTGTGTGTGTGTAAAGTAGTTACACAGGAAATTATAAATCACATATCACAAATCAACTGTTCACAGTGAAGTATTTGCTGAAATTGCAGTACCTCTTATCCAGTGTACAGATGTTATCGTGTGCATAGAACACCACGCCTGATTCCAATGTTCTAAAATCTAAACAACAAAAAAACACACTGGTACCTTTTTTGTAAAATGGATCATCCTGTTAGTTGAACTATTTCTTTAAATGTTTCTCTGGCTGCTCTTCACTTTGTTTTTAATAAAATAGTCTCCCCCCGTCATGGCACCCGTAGCCCTGTGTGCAGTACAGGAGCAGGGGGGGGGGGGTTGTTATTTTCCCCGTAGCCCTCGCGTGCAGTACAGGGAACGGGGGTTGTCATGGCACCCGTGGCCCTGCGTGCAGTACAGGGGAACGGGGGGGTTGTCATGGCACCCGTAGCCCTGCGTGCAGTACAGGGGAACGGGGTTGTCATGGCACCCGTGGCCCTGCGTGCAGTACAGGGGCGGGGGTTGTCATGGCACCCGTGGCCCCTGTGTGCAGTACAGGGGAGCGGGGGGTTGTCATGGCACCCGTAGCCCTGCGTGCAGTACAGGGGAACGGGGGGGTTGTCATGGCACCCGTAGCCCTGCGTGCAGTACAGGGGAACGGGGGGTTGTCATGGCACCGTGTGCCCTGTTTCTTACTGTATGCAGGTCATTTGCACAGTTTGAGCAAGCCAAACCCTACATGCTTCTTTCTCCCAAACTGCACCAGGTGATACTTATTATAGGGAGGGGTTGTCATGGCACCAATTTCCTGTCAACTGTGAATGAACCAAATCTGTGAAATATGGGGGGCCAGCTGTGGGCTAATTGTTAACATTACTGGCACCCAATATAAACCCTGCCATGGCAGTGCCCAGTGATGTAACCTAAAAAGGGATGGTGAGTAAAGTAGATTCATGGCACCCGTCCTTTTCCCAGTTGTTATGTTTATGAAATATGCAGGAGTCTGGTCCCAGGTACAGGACACAGGGACTCGTTCTCATGGCATGACATTAAATACCCTTCTGTGGTGTCTACAGACACTTAACCAATAGGGTTGTCATTATCCTGTTAACATATATTTCATTTAGTGTGCAGTGTGTGTGCGGGTGTTTCTTACTGTATAGGAACTGTCATTTTACAGTTTGAGCAGCTGGTTTGTCATGCTTGTTTCTCCCAAGACTGCACCAGGTTATTACTTTATTATAGAACCTTTTGGTCCAGAGACACCCTACACACACCTTTAAGTTCACTATTCCCAAGTATACCTGGCCCCTTCTGGTCCAATTTATCTTGTCAACTGTGAATGTTGGACCAAATCTGTGAAATATCAAGGAGGGAGTACATGCAATTTGGAGCTAATTGCACTTAACATTACTTTGGAAAAAAACACCAGTTCTCTGCCAATATAAACCCCTAATCAATTCTCGCCATGTTTTCCAAGGGGATGGTTTCCTTCTTGGGGTCACCCCACCACCTTTGCTTTCTCAATATCTTGGCATGCCTGCAGTGAATCCTCTTTAAATATGGACAGGTTTTGGGGTAAATAGATCCCACCCAGTCTTTCTGCATCGCTGGTAAACACGTAGCATTGGGCACCACTGTGCTTGGGAGACAGCTTGCTCATTAATATCATGAACTTGTATTGAAACGATAGACTACCCTTAATGTGTGGTGCAGAACACTTTCAGCTTGGCAGAGCCTCAGACAGGTGTGACTTATCAAACACGTTACTAATGACTTCAAATATTCAGATCTGCCAGAATGTTTGTTTGATTCTTCTTTGTTCTGTGAAGGGCTGACTCACCTGGATGTGAAAGCTGTGTGAGTGAACATTAGCAGGCTCTGTCTGGGACAGAGTGAGAACATAAGAACATAAGAAAGTTTACAAACGAGAGGAGGCCATTCAGCCCATCTTGCTCGTTTGGTTGTTAGTAGCTTATTGATCCCAGAATCTCATCAAGCAGCTTCTTGAAGGATCCCAAGGTGTCAGCTTCAACAACATTACTGGGGAGTGCTCTCCATTCAACTTGCACAGCAGTGCCAGGCTGGAGCTCTGATTAGATAAGATAAAGCAACACATTGCAAACACTGCAGAGGTCCTGTAACAACACAAAGGAGATGCAGTAACTCACACAGGCCTGCTTATTGACTGAGCCTCTGAGTCCCAGTCTCTTGATCAGACCTCGGTTTACCTGCGTCCCTTTGACAGCTCAGTCGGAGTGCAGTTCACCTGCTGGTTGACAGCGGCTGGGCAGGGAGGTTAGTGAACCCCAGAGTGTTTCCCCTCTCACACTCTGAACCCCCCTCCTGGCAGGCAGGCAGCAGGCTGTCATTCTGTCTGGTGTTTCCTCTCTCACACCTCTGAACCCCTCCTGGCAGACAGGCAGGCAGGCTGTCGTTCTGTCTGGTGTTTCCTCTCTCACACACTCTGAACCCTCTGTTTCCCCAGACAACAAACCTTGAGTTTTACTCAGACCATCATAAACAACACTATAGCAGGCTGGCCTATTACATCATGTCGCTTCCGTTGCCAAAAGAGATTTGCATTGGAATCGTGCTCGGTCATGTCGCTCATAATACATCATCCTGCTCCTGGGAAAGACATCAAAGCACGGATCTGAAAACCAGCAGAATGATCAGTCCTCAGGATTACTCAGCCCACTTGAAGCACTAGAAATGTGTGCCGCCAGGGGGGCTCTGTTCAGAGTCCATACAGACTGAGAGGATCCACAGCAGGAGAGACCTCCAGTGGGTAATGCAGGGCTCAGTGGTTCGAGGTGGGTAATCGGAGGTGGGCTTGTTCAGACTTCTCAAACTCATTTCAAAAGGATGATAAAGAGCAGCTCGGGTTACAGACACTCTCACTTTCAAAGGGCGGGCTCACAAGCCAGCAGCTCATGGAACAGTCCAGTCGCTACTTACCAGTGTTTAAAGTGATTGAAGCTACAGAAAGGATTCTGTCAATCGGCCGATCTGCTGTGCACAGCAGTCTCAAATGTTTTGAAAGAAACATGTTTTAGTAAACGTGACTCTTTATTTTAAAACATGACATCGGCTACTACACTAGGTTAAACGGTTTGCAAGCCATGCTTTCAGATGTTGTTGCACTTCTTTTGAAGAGAACATTTGACCCTGTGATGACCTGGTATATGAAACAATAACAGACGACAGGAAACTAAACCAAGCTGAGAACTTTCTTTGCCGGAGTGTAGACCCAGATTGAACTTTTAAAAAGACCTGGGGCCGTATTCCTGAAACTGTCTAAGACAAAAAATCTTCTTAACTTTTTTCTATTCTTGAAAAAAAAGTATTTTCTTAAAGATGTTCTTAACTTTAAGATACCTAAACACTTGTCTTAAAATTCGCTCTTGGCACGTATGTAGGAGAAATACGTATTAAATATTTTAATAGTTTAATGAAGAAGTGTGTGTGTGTGTGTGTGTGTGTGTGTATATATATATATATATATATATATGTCAATCTTATGAATTCCCCAATAGTAATTTTTCATTATGGGTTTGTTGGTATTTTAAGATAAGTTAATATTGCTTCATAGATGTTATATGCCTGAATGTAAAAGCTTTTCAGTCTTGAGTGACTGTTTTTTACCCTCAAGAAGACCTATAATCTGTTAGTCGTACAACAATCTAGTCACTGTTTTTTTGCAAAATTCGTAGTCCTAAGGACAGATCAGTGAAGCAGGAGCACCCCCCCACCCCCAAGCAGGAGCACCCCAAGCAGGAGCCCCACCCCCCAAGCAAGCATCCCAAGCAGGAGCATCCCCAAGCAGAAGAAGCATCCCCAAGCAGAAGCATCCCCCAAAGCAGAAGCATCCCCCAAGCAGGGAACCCCCAAGCATCCCCCAAGCAGGCATCCCCAAGCAGAAGCATCCCCAAACAGAAGCATAGAAGCATGGTTTTCAGTCATACAGGGATTTGGGCCATTTTTTTTTTAACTGTATTTCTATTAAGTTGAGTCACAAGAACACAAACCACACAATCTCTTTCTAGTTAAAAGCCAGTCACAGACGATTATTGGTATATTCATTTTATTGTTGCATTATTTCTGTTTAGATTTGGCCTAATATATACAGGGTCAAAATAAATTGCTCGGTTGAAACGTTTCATTTAAGTGTTGTATTTATTTATTGTATTAATCCGATGTGTAATAACGTAGCTATCCGGGTTTAAATCAATACGAATAATATGTACAATGTGGTGTATATTTATTGTATTAATCCGATGTGTAATACATAGCTGTCTGGTCGGGACAGTCCTGATTTCCCCTAACAAATGTCCCACGTCGATGCATAGGAAGAAAGTCCTGATATTTACCCATAGAAAAAAAATTTATTCTGCACAGTAGAGATAGTGAAAACCACACACTGTGCTCTTCGTGCTGACACACATCATATTATTAGTATATGATATAGTATGACCCTCCTATGTGTATGATGCCTATACTTCTTGGCTTCAGTTAGTCGAACAGCATGAATGGAGACCTGCTGCTGTCAAGCCTGATGCTTTCAGCAGCGGATTAGAACGAGGCCTGAATGGAAAAAAGTGACTCTCAGGACACTGTATAGCCAAGTGTGTCCCAAAACGACAATCACTCCTGATTTATATTCAAGACACTGATGCTGGAGCCAGAAAACAGCTCTGTGCATTGAGGCTTCAACCCTTGACCTCTGGTGCAGGAGACTTGAGTGAGTGAAGGGGCTGGTCTGGTACCCCCGGAGTGAGTAAACTGCTCTGTTTAGAACTCCATGAGGTCTGGTGGTTCCCAGACTCCCAGTTCTGTCCGTGCTGGAACACAACAGAGAATATTAATGTGTGCTGGTTCTATACCATGCATGTGACCTCCATTACTGAACAGCGCAATGCACATTTCTTTTCTTCTTTTGTAATTGGACTTTGTCGTGACCCACACAAATCCTGTGACCTCCCAAGGAAAACACCATTTCTGCTTTGGATGGAGTGGAAGTAAACAGCTTGAAATAACCCTTAAATAAATAGTTTTCAGTGGAAGCCAAGGAATACAAAACAAAGTTTGTTTCACTTGGATGAAGACAGAAGAAAAGCAAGCTTGCCAGAATTAGTGAGCAAAGCATGCTGAGACAAATCTACAGCGTCTCTCTTCAGAGAGACACAGAGCCAGATTTTACAAGTGAAGCATTTACACTGTGCAGAGGTTGGCGTAGCTGGGATTGAAATGGTTCAGTCTTGCAACACCAGTGACATGCGATCAAGGCAAAGTGGCAGTGTGTGTAAAACGGCTGTATTTCTAGGGAATGAATTATCCAGGGATGAAACATTGAGAACCTACAAACCCCTTTTCCCAGGTCTTCACAGTGTTAATTGGACTGGATGTAACAGCACATAAGAAAAGAAGCCCAGAATGTGAAGTGACAGAAGCTCCTGTCAGTAGCGGCTTTACTTCACCTCACAATCCAGGCATGGAGCCTTTGGTACTGGCACTGGATTAGCTGTTCAGAGACTATAACTTGATTAAGTGTAACATTGACACATGCAATTGCCTGAGCTATTGAAGACTATATTTTGGGACGTTCAGCGTCCAAATTGGCTAAAACTCTGCATGACATATGATCTCATTGAATATGCTTGCCATAGTCATTTTACTGATTCCTACAATGTGCAGTTTATTTAATTTTGGAAATGCTAAAAAGAAACATAATGATAAACATGTTGACTAGAATTCAATTGAAGACACTGAGAAAGATATTTCTCATGACCTTTTAGGCTCTTTTAGTGTTTCTAAATGTAGCACTACTGGGTGTGTGATAGTTACAGGTAATGGTTTATAACCTGGCCTGTACTGAGAACGTGCAGGGTCCCTTCTGAATCTGTTAAAGTGTACTCACAAAAAAGGCCCAAGCAAAGAGTCTGGAGATGCTAACCTCCCCGCCGCCCCCTCCCCTGCTCCTTGTGGTGATCTCATCCCTGTCTTTCTCTTGGAGTGTCGAGAGCTGGGCTCTGTGCACCTAGCTGAGATCATTCTCTGGAGAGCTGGGCTCTGTGCACCTAGCTGAGATCGTTCTCTGGAGAGCTGGGCTCTGTGCACCTGCACCTCGTTCTCTGGAGATCATTCTGTCTGGAGAGATGGGCTCTGTGGGAGGCACCTAGCTGAGAATTCTCTGGAGAGCTGGGCTCTGTGCACCTAGCTGGGCTCTCTGTGCACCTAGCTGAGATTGTTCTCTGGAGAGCTGGGCTCTGTGCATCTAGCTGAGATCATTCTCTGGAGCTGGGCTCTGTGCAGGATCAGAGCTGGGCTCCTGTGCATCTAGCTGAGATCATTCCTCGCAGTGAGGTCACCTTCCTGAGCTCAGCAGTGACAGGCTTCGGTGGAGAGGCATGTGTGGGACCAGGTCACTGTCCACGTGACCCTCCAACTCCTGGCCAGAGCAAGCTGTGAAACCAGGAGAGGGCTAGGGTTCATAAATATCTAAAATGGACAGTTTTCTGAGGAAGTGTTGGGAATAGGAGTAATGAAGGGGAATCGAGTGGCAGAAGTGCTTGAACAAGGACCGATCAGCAGGGAAAAACTAAAACCTGAAAAGCTTGCAGATGCTAAGCGGCTTGCTCTGCTAGCTGACCTGGCAGATATTTGTGATCGTTTAAATATTCTTAACACCAAGAGTTTACCCAAATGTAATACGAAAGGAGGCTAGGAATCTGATAAAGATTGTGAAATTCAAGCCAGTTCTCGTGTTAAGCCATGTAGATTCAGAGAGACAGACAGGGTCAGAGCCGGAGAGTCCACACTTTAGTAGAGTAGATGCCCTTTGTTTCCTTGAGCTGCAGCACAGTGTTCAGAGGATACTCATAACCTCCTGCTGCTGCAAGTAGTGATATGAGCATGCCTGCAGCTGACACCACCTACAAACAGGACAGCCAACAAGTCCTGGCATCTGATGATGTAGCATTCTAAACTATGCTTAGCATGTAGTAACTAGACACGCCAGGAGTCCTATAGTAGTAGAACACTGAGCGTGTTTGTGGGACTCGCAAAGACTCTGATGTAGAAGCGGCATGAGAGCTCTATGTGTCTCATTGATTAGAAGATACTGAAACTAAATACCCAAGGCCTCAGAGGCATTCTGTCTTTTGCCATCTCATTACTACAGGAATTATTTGATGTCGTTAATGTGTGCCTCTTGCCTTGTGAAATGCAAGATAGACCTACAGAGGAGGCTGCTGATCTTGTGAAATGCACGATGGACCTACAGAGGAGGCTGCTGATCTTGTGAAATGCACGATGGACCTGCAGAGGAGGCTGCTGATCTTGTGAAATGCACGATGGACCTTCAGAGGAGGCTGCTGATCTTTGTGAAATGCACCACGATGGACCTGCAGAGGAGGCTGCTGATCTTGTGAAATGCACGATGGACCTGCAGAGGAGGCTGCTGACCTGAAATGCACGATGGACCTGCAGAGGAGGCTGCTGATCTTGTGAAATGCCCACGATGGACCTGCAGAGGAGGCTGCTGATCTTGTGAAATGCCGCGATGGACCTGCAGAGGAGGCTGCTGATCTTGTGAAATGCACGATGGACCTGCAGAGGAGGCTGCTGATCTTGTGAAATACACGATGGACCTGCAGAGGAGGCTGCTGATCTAATGAAATGCACGATGAACCTGCAGAGGAGGCTGCTGATCTCGTGAAATGCACGATGGACCTGCAGAGGAGGCTGCCTGATCTTGTGAAATGCCCCGATGGACCTTCAGAGGAGGCTGCTGATCTTGTGAAATATACGATGAACCTGCAGAGGAGGTGAACTGATCTTTGAAATGCCACGATGGACCTTCAGAGGAGGCTGCTGATCTTAATGAAATGCACGATGGATCCTGCAGAGGAGGCTGCTGATCTTATGAAATGCACGATGAACCTGCAGAGGCTGCTGATCTTGTGAAATGCGATGGACCTTCAGGAGAGGCTGCTGATCTTGTGAAATGCACGATGGACCTTCAGAGGAGGCTGCTGATCTTGTGAAATGCACGATGAACCTACAGAGGAGGCTGCTGATCTTGTGAAATACAGGATGGACCTGCAGAGGAGGCTGCTGATCTTGTGAAATACAGATGGACCTACAGAGGAGGCTGCTGATCTTGTGAAATGCACGATGGACCTGCAGAGGCTGCTGATCTTGTGAAATGCTGATGGACCTTCAGAGGGAGGCTGCTGATCTTGTGAAATGCAATGATGGACCTACAGAGGAGGCTGCTGATCTTGTGAAATACAGGATGGACCTACAGAGGAGGCTGCTGATCTTGTGAAATACAGGATGGACCTACAGAGGAGGCTGCTGATCTTGTGAAATGCACGATGGACCTGCAGAGGATCTGCTGATCTTGTGAAATGCACGATGGACCTTCAGAGGAGGCTGATCTTGTGAAATACAGGATGGACCTACAGAGGAGGCTGCTGATCTTGTGAAATGCACGATGAACCTACAGAGGAGGCTGCTGATCTTGCTTTCCTCTGGGGTTCTGTAACTCAGACTCATGCTGGCAGGCGCTTCCCCCCTGCAGTTCAGTCTACATGATGCCTCATTACTGCAGCTGATTGAATATCATTAACCCCAGAGCCGAAAAATCCCTCCTGCAGGAAGGGGAGAAGCGACACTGAGGTCTGTGTTGAACTGGTAGCTCTAATTGAGTATTACAGGTCTGCTGTGGGGGATACAGTACTGTGTTACTGGCACCGTATTGTTGTTTAAATCTCACTTAAATGTGTGTTCTACTAGCATTTGCAATTATTCACTGATTTCAGTGAATCATTTTGTGTTCCTGAATATTTTCATAATTTGAATTAGTTGTCTTACACTGACACAGTACACCTATGGTAGACACTGCATTAGGAACAGGCTTGGACTAATATTTGAGTGCCCCTTTTATAAAGCAGTGTGCACACAAGCTTCTGAAGGTGTAGGGAACAGCCCTCCTGCAGATCTTAGTCACACTGGGAAGGGTGTAGAACAGCTTCCTGGAGATCTTAGTCACACTGGGAAGTGAATCATGCAAAGGGTGTAGGGTGTGGGAACAGCTTCCTTCAGATCTTAGTCACACCAGGAAGGAAACATGCAAAGGCTGTTTGTCCTGGCTCTTCTGTTTTTTACTAGGGATGCACCAATCAGGATTCAGCCTGAATACCTTCTATTTGAGCAGGGTTCGGATTCGGCGAATACTTAGGATTCGTGAATCGAATCCTATATCCGGTAAAACACACCCAGTTTAATACATCACTCAATGTGTGCAGTTCTTCTTTAAATAAAAGACATGAATCCGAATTGAACGTAACTGTTGTATTTAATAACAAGAACACGTTTGATGAACTCTGTCGCAGCTCGACTCCCTAAATTACTGGTGGCTCACGACTAAACAAATCACGCAGCTGCTGAATGCAAACATACCCCCGTATGCAACAGCACATTCACATCCCACTTTTATTAAACCTGTAATATACAATAATGACAAACTGCTGTAGACTTTTGTGCTTTGTTGCTTTGTCTGTCAAATGTGTTCTAGAGATCATACTGAGATTAAAAAAATAAATAATTGGTGCACACAAATATATATTTTTGTAACTTTACAACTGTCAGATGTGCAAGACGTTGTTAAACAATATGCTTTAGTAAATTAAATGTTATTGCATTGTGCCAATACAAGGTGAACCATTTGGGAACTGCTGTGTTTTATTAAAATAATTTTTAAACTATTTCATAGCCTATTTGATATGTGTTACACACACGTTGCATTTAAATCAGCGTGGGTTTTATTTCTCAGGAGATCATTCAGGTCACTCATCACGGTAATTTTTCCCTCATAGCTCTCAGATAGGGTTGTCAACAGGCTCCAGAATCTCGGGACACTTTAAGGCAGGTCAGGTTGTTTAACTCACCTCTCTAAACTGCAATGTATTAGACATGTAAGGTGAGTGTGAATTGCTTCAGCAGTTTAGTAAATGTATTTAAGTGTTTAATTGTGGTGGCGATTCTATCCGAGAGCCTCGTAACAACAATTAATCATATTGTTTGAATTTTTATACAGTAAACAATATCTATCAAAATAAGCAACACCATTATTATAGATAACTTTGCACTCATCTGCACTCTTTCATTTAACCTTGTGGCAGCAGGTAAAGTTTGGGTTTAATATTTCTTGCTTCACACAGTCCAGTATAGGTCTGATTGATGGAAAGCGATCCTCACAGGCAGGTGTGTGCTTTTGGTAACAATTAAGTAAAACAATTAAATTAATTTAGCAACAGTTCACACTGAATTCACATTCACTTTACTGAATCCATTGCAGTTTAGAGGCGAGTTACAAAACCTGACCTGCCTTAAAGTGTCCTGAGATTCTGGAGCCTGTTGACAACCCTACTCTCAGATCAGGTGACACAGGTTGAAACGTCGTTAAAGAAAATAGTGGGTTATGACAAAGATGCAGCTCTCCTTTCGTAAAGGTAAAGTTAACGGTTCTGTATTTTGCCATTTCTTTTGTGGGGGAGGGGGTGTGGTAAATTGTGTAGTCAGTTTTTCATTCAACAGTTTCCTTCAGTGTTTCTTGACAGTTCGGTATTAGGACAAATCTTTTGAGATGGATTCGTTATTCGGCTGAATCCCAAAACTTGGATTTGGTTCATCCCTAGTTCTCACAGCCTCCTAATTCTCATTTCATTTGCTTGTCATAAACCCCATTACTGAAAAAAATAGCACTTGGAATTGAAGAAGGTAAAACTGAAACTGTTTCCACAGATATATCAATTCGGTTGTATGGGTGTCCTCATAGCTAGTTACAGCCATGCCCATAACTATAAAACACTCAGTAGAGCTGAATGTAGAAATCCTTCAAACTTACTAAATCCAGTGACGATGTTTTCAACGAGAAGTCTTTCTCAATGGAAATTGCGACACTTCTTGACTAAAGGGAACTAGTCCAAACTCATTGAGCTGTAAACAGTTATTTAACAGACTGGTTTTGACAGGGCACTGCAACCATTTGATCTGCACAAGGGGAAAAACACCACCCTTTCCACTGCTGTAAAGTTTCCCACAGTAAAACACAGCAACCACTCAGCTGTAAAAAACATGGTAAAGCACAGGAAAAAGGTATGGTACAAATGTGGAAGCATTGTAAAAGCACAGAGAGGTATGGTAAAACATAGGGAAGCACAAAGAGGGTATGGTAAAGCATAAGGAAGCATTGTGAAAACAGAGAGGTATGGTAAAGCATAGGGAAGCATTGTAAAGCACAGAGGGTGTGGTAAAGCATAGGGAAGCATTGTGAAGCACAGAGAGGTATGGTAAAAAATAGGAAGCATTAAAAAAAACACAGAGGTATGGTAAAGCATAGGCAAGCATTGTAAAAGCACAGAGGGTCTGGTAAAGCATAGGGAAGCATTGTAAAAACAGAGAGGGATGGTAAAGCATAGGCAAGCATTGTAAAGCACAGAGGTATGTGTAAAAAAGCATGGGCAAGCATTGTAAAGCACAGAGGGGATGGTAAAAACGGGTTAATAAACTGGGTGAACTCTGGTACAGTAAATACATAGTATAACCACTGGGGAAAAAGCATGGGGAAAACTACAAAAACACTGTTTTTGCTACAGATAAGTAATGATCTAAGCAAAAATATAATTGGATAATTCTACAGAACTCACATAATAGTATATTAAAGCAGACAAGAAATGAAATAGTGTGTTAAATCTAAATAATGTCCAACTTAGTGAATCGGCAGCATTGAGTCCTGTGTCCCTCTGTAATAGCAGGGTGCAGATCGTGTCCCTCTGCAAGAGCAGGGGTGCAGATGCATGTCCCTCTGTAATAGCAGGGTGCAGGCAGCATGTCCCTCTGTAATAGCAGGGGTGCAGACGCATGTCCCTCTGTAATAGCAGGGTGCAGGCATGTCCCTCTGTAACAGCAGGGGTGCAGGCGTGTCCCTCTGTAATAGCAGGGTGCAGTTGCTGCACTGGCGGGTTGCATGAGTGAGCCCGGCCCACTGTCTCTCAAGCTGCACACACTCTGCTGGAAGGTTGCAGAAGCTCAAGGCTGTATTGCCTTGTGTGTCACACCTGGGAATCATCTGCCTTCACAGCTCTCTGCATTCCTCTTTTAATATGTTTGGATTAGGATGCCAGTGGACACTGACCAGCTTCTGAGCAGGGCGCACTGGCACAGCATCAACCCGGGCTAAGCCTGCCTGACTCTGCCTGTGTGTCAGCTGTCTGGCTGCTCCTCTCTCAAATGAGAGGTGACAGGGAGCCCTGGAGGCTGGGGGAGGAAAGCAGAATGGCTCCAGTGTTCGACGGGGTGGTAATATCCCTCTTCCACACACGGCAGCTTGAACGTTGTGTTACAATAACACGGTTAGAGCAGAACCGTGCAGAGCTTGTGCAGCACTGACTTCCAGGCACAGGGGTATCTATGGCTTAAAGGAAAGACACTGAAAAAACAGTTCTTAAAAGCTTTATGGTGAAAAAGAAAATTAGAAAAAGTCTCCCCAAATTGCAGAGTGCTTGTTGGGACCCTCTCGCAAGATCACATCAGTCTGTCTGCCACACTTTACATGGTGATCATGATAACGGCCTTGATTTTAAATCAAACTTTTATCATGCACTCCTAGCCTCTCCTGGACATTTTGGATTGCATTTGGCAAAACCCTCTTTATAATGAGGGCACTTTTTCCATAAAGCTGTTCCTATACTCTTATTATGCCCTTACCATGTTGTCAGCTGATCCTCTTTGTTGCTGTCTATGATTTTGCTGAGTGGTTGTTACAGTTTGTATTCTAGCACTGTGGTCAGCTGATCCTCTTTGTTGCTGTCTGATTTGCTGAGTGGTTGTTACAGTTTGTATTGTAGCACTGTGGTCAGCTGATCCTCTTCAGTTGTTGCTGTCTGATTTGCTGAGTGGTTGTTACAGTTTGTAGTCTAGGCGCTGTGGTCAGCTGATTTTATATACATTTTACCACCATTTTCTCCATAATTTGAAATGCCCAATTCTAATGGACCACCTCACCACTGCAACCCACTTGCCGACTGAATATCCAGGGGCAACCTCCATCCATGCTGTCCAGCCTGTCCAATCAGAACCCCTTCGGCTGCTCCTCACACTTCAGCACTTTCATTTCCATTGTAACTTAGCTGCCACTTCCTTTAGCATTAGACATGGCCTGTCTCATTAAGTTATGGAAAGGGCTGTGTTCTGTATGCTAAAAAGTTTTGATCGTTTCTCATGTTACTGGGCAGGAAAGTGCAGTCTCACACTTCAGTCTGTCGGAGCAGCTCTTTTCCCAGCACAGCTGCTGTTCTTTGGTTATCCTTCATGTGCAAGTCTTGGGTATTTGTCAGCCCCTTAAAAGCAGTTCTTCTATTCATTCAATAGGAATTTCATCTGTAACTTCATCATAAATACTGGGGCTTGTGATTACAGCTGTGTAACATCCAAGCAACAAAGCTGCCTTTTTCATCCAAGTGTAATAACTTCGATTTAGTTTGTGCTTTTTTAAACACTGCTCACTGTTTTTTTTCTTCTGGTAAAGTTGGAATCCTTTATCCTTTGTGTTCACAAACTCTAACCTGTTGCTGGTGAGACAGTTCAGTAGTTTAATTGGTCTGGCCCTATTCACGGCTGCAAATTATTAGAGCAATGAAGCTGCATCTAATTGAATTCAGGTGCATTGTTAATTTGTCATTAAGGGTAAGCAAATGGGCTGCCTGTCTTACACAGTTAGGCTAATCTCTTTAGAGTGTGTGTGTGTGTGAGATGCACCCTGGAGACTGCTGTTTTTCATTTGCAAGTCTTTAAACATTGATTGCACCTTTGTGGCTGCCTGTAATTGGGAAACATTGCAGTAACTTTACTGAGGAAATGTTTGCCCAGTTTAAGTAATGGATTATCACGGCATCTTTATTGCATTGGTTTTTTAATGGTATTTATCATTTCAAACAAAGGGATGTTTTTTATAACTGCAGAACAATTCATTTTATTGCATTACATCACAGGTCTTTGTCACTGTCTTAATAGCTTTCTCATTGGTGATCGCTAGTGGAAAATGGTATTATTCATGTGCACCAGGTAAAACATTCAATAAACTGGGCATCCTGGTTGCAGGGGATGGAAATAAGACTTCAAGTTGCATAGCAGTTTGATCCATTCTTGGTTTTACTGTGAGTTTAATCACACACCTGAGCTTGTTATACAAACTGACATATCAAGCTTGTATTAAAACCTGGCATGGGTAGCACTGCTATGCAATAGGAGTCTTATTAACATCCTGCACTGCATTTTCAGTAAGATT
This sequence comes from Huso huso, assembly GCA_036884735.1. Classification (NCBI taxonomy): domain Eukaryota; kingdom Metazoa; phylum Chordata; class Actinopteri; order Acipenseriformes; family Acipenseridae; genus Huso; species Huso huso. The sequence continues at coordinate 18,795,680 of CM072677.1, read as the reverse complement.
GACTTCATCTTAAAGGGATTGCATCCATTTTTCAAACCTTGCACATCCATTCACTATATTGAGTCCTGAATGTAGTTTTTTTAAGATATTGAAAATACAAATTACAAATACATGTAGATCATGTTACTATAGAGGTGTGCTTCTTTTTCAATTAGTTTTGAATGTAGGGAACACCCCTATAGCATCATCTTCAGGGTTTTCAATTACAAAATGAATGTAGAACACCCCTATAGCATCACATCTTCAGGGTTTTCAATTGTTTTGAATGTGGGAACACCCCATAGCATCAGCGCCTTCAGGGTTTCAATTAGTTTTGAATGTGGGAACACCCCATAGCATCACGCCTTCAGGGTTTTCAATTAGTTTTGAATGTGGGAACACCCTATAGCATCACGTCTTCAGGGTTTTCAATTAGTTTTATGTGGCACTTACAAGGTAGTAGGGGCACCAGTGTCATCGAGGTACGCATTGGCACATTTCTGTATGGTTTAAGCATATGTTGGACTAGTAATGGTCTGCTTGTAGTTTCTGACAAAGTACTCCGTCAGTGTAATGAAGGAGCTTTATTTCAGCACTGCTAACAGCAAAGCAAGAACAACAAGAACAACAATTGTACTTTAGGATCATCAGGGCCCTGCAATACAAGACTGGCTGGAAAAAAGAACTGGTATTTTCTAAGAAAATCAATGACATGCTCTGATGCAAAATATTTTCTTTCCTCAACTTAAATATACCCCTACTGCTTTAAATCACACATGTTATACAGAGCAGTGTGCAAAACTGTGGGACCACCCAGAAAAAATGACCTTTGGAAGCTATAAACAAACTGGAATGTAAGCAAAGTCTGCATTCTAAAAAAAGCTGAGTGGTTGATATGCGGAACTACGGAAGAATGCAGCAACCATCCATCTATAATCACAATAGTTTAAATATTGTCTTTCAGAGATGATCCTTTTTATTTCAATTATTATCTTTTGATATTGATGCTATTTATAAATAAGTTAGTATTCCTCCGTTTAGTTGCATATTATTACTTTCTTTGCACACTGTAATGGGTAACTGCCCGACATATTACTACTGTAGTATTATTATTATTATTATTATTATTATTATTATTATTATTATTTATTTAGCTGCTGTGTCTTTATCCAAGGCAACCCATCTATTTATTTATTGATTTGGTATTTATTTATTTTGCTTCAGTCTCAGATAACTCAAGATATTTAAATACAAAGGCGATAATATCTCTAATGTTGGATTGATACAACACACAGGGAATTAAGGCTTGGGCTATTTGAATGGAATGGAAAAAAAGCATAACAAGATTTATACTGTATAGAGAGCAAGTACCTGAGGCCTCTTCTGAACACAATACATCTATACTGTAGGTACAAAAGATATCTTGTCTTTACCGTAATAATAATTCAAAAGCAGTATTTATAACAATTTGTGAATTTAAAAGAAACAATAGACTTCAAAATACTATTCTCAATTTCTCCATTTTTGAATTTGGACTCGGCCGATGGAACAATGTTGGACTCCAAAGTGGAGTATGCAGAGTTACAAGATTACAGCATTACAAAGACACAATCAAAATCACAAAGAGAGAGAAATAGAGAGAGAGAGAGAGAGAGAGAGAGAGAGAGGGAGAGAGAGAGAGAGAGAGAGAGAGAGAGAGAGAGAGAGAGAGAGAGAGACACAGAGAGAGAGAGAGAGAGAGAGCAGAGTTACACAGGTACAGCATTACAAAGACACAATCACAAAATAAGAGAGAGAGAGAGATGCAGAGTTACACAGAGTACAGCATTACAAAGACACAATCACAAAATGAGAGACACACACACACACAGAGACAGAGAGAGAGAGATGCAGAGTTACACAGAGTACAGCATTACAAAGACACAATCACAAAATGAGAGAGAGAGAGAGAGAGAGATGCAGAGTTACACAGAGTACAGCATTACAAAAGACACAATCACAAAATAACAAATAAAACAAAAAAAAGGTTTGGTGATTATAAACACAAAATACTGATTCTTGAATTACAGACATTTTGAACACAAATGGAGTACAGGCGTGTCGTTTTTCTGATATGCAGGGGAGTAGTTCATTAAAATGTTGTTATTTTGGATATAAATAACTTCTATTTAATGAGAGCTCAATAATACATTTTATAAAATAATTTAAATAACCACTGCAGTGTAAATTACCATTTTTTTTTTTTTATGCAATTATTGACACCATTTGACATGCGAAACCTGGGATTGATGATCTGTAGCTCCACCAAGCAAGAAAAGAAACAAACACACCAACCACGTATTTTAAAAAGCCTATTTGGGCGACAGTGGGAAATTGAGTGGGGACCCAGGGCAGAAGATAGGAGACTGTTTGTTTCACACAGAGGGATGCGCGGTACTGTATGGAATGGATGCGCATCACGGTGTAGCTGCTGAGTCATTGGGATCCTTTAGAAACGACTAGGCAATTTTGAGATCAATCAGCTGCTGGAAGCGCATGTGATTTAGTGGCCTGAAAGGACTTGAGCTTGTAACTTTTTTCTTGTTTTAGATTGACAGTGAATTTTATATCTTGTCCGTGGTCAGCCCCTGTGGTGTCCTCTGTTAATTCAGGGTTCCAAAGATAGGTCCACATGTTCTGTAATATCTCTATACTGTGAATGGAAAGTTTGTTTTAATGATGGGGAGAAGGGCTTTCCTTCCCTGCTTCTCGTGTGAGCTGAGCTGAATGGATTAGCTGCTCCGACACTCTGCACTCAGACAGGGGAGGAGTCTGCCATCAGACATCAGAGCAAGAGAGAGACTGACAGACACTGCTTCGGAGAGAGACTGAGAGAATACTCGGAGAGAAACTGAGACACTGCTTCACAGGAGTCTGCCATGGACATCATGTCATTACCAGACAGTGCGAGAGGTGAGAGACTGAGATTTAATGGTTGCAGTGCACAATGATGTGATCTTCCATGTTAGACACACACTCTTCTGGTTTCCAGCCTGCTCAATAGCCTGTTGTGTGTGTTCTGTCTGACTCTTCAGTGTCTGCTAAGATCATGATATACCATGCTTATTGTCCATTACTCTGTAAGAGAAAAATTGTGTGCTGGCGTCCCTTTGCAACACCGATGTGCTTCCCCTCCTTGCATCTGAAGCTGTTTCTGCTGGAATAGTTAGTAAACATAAAACAAAGACATGGTCCAAAGTTAAAACAACCAAACACATCAGCAGGTATTAAACAGGTAAGAAATTACCTATTAGCAAATGGATTTAGAACACACCCTTTAGCACCAAGTTCATAAAAAGGTTTCTGTTTTAGAAACCTGATTAAAAAAACTAAGCCTTTAGTAAATGCCTTTAGTATTTGCAAACTGTAATAATAAGGGTCATTTGACCCATGCTTTTTTCTCTTCTTGCTATGAACCTGTAAGTAGCAGATGAGCGGTATGGCAAGTGTCTGGTGGAAAGTACCCTGAGGCTGATCCAGCCAGTCCTGATCATAGACTCCCCTACGGGCAGTTGTAGAAAGTACCCTGAGGCTGATCCAGCCCGTCCTGATCACAGACTCCTCCTCGCTGTTCAGACAGCTGGAAATCCCATTTATCAGCTCTTCTCACTTCTCAGTCAATGCGTGAAATCCAGCCATGATGGTGTCTGTGCAGAACACTGACTTCAATGCAGCGCTGAGCTTGCATTTGGTTTGGTTTTGCTGTTTGTGCTCAATCACTCCTGCCAAGTGCTGCTGATTTCAAACACACAATGCCATGGACTTGTTGTGATTTCCTAATTGTTATTGTCCCATAGAATGCAGATGAATGCTGCTGCTGCTGCTCGATGGCATGGGACCCAGAGCATGGCTTTGCATAATGACTCTAGAATTCAGGTGACATCTAGCATCATGAAACTGAGGAGCAGGACAGGTTTGAGAGACAGCCATAAATTGAATTTAAACACAATCTTGGAACTGGAAGTCTAAAGGAATGAAGGGTTATGCTGTTTTTGGAAATGGGTAGTATACCAAGGATCTTAACTGTCTTCTGAATCTTGGTTGTTATTTGAAATACTAAAAGAAACAAATAATTTGATGACAAATGTTTCAACCAGTCTCTTTCAATGTGATTTGAAGTTTAAAAATTTCTTGGGCACCATTGAGTTATGAGAGCAATTAAACTTAAAACTCCATGAAGAGCAAGTAGGAAGTACAATAAATGGATAAAACGATTTCAAATAAGAGCAATTACAAAAACCGTGAATACAGATACCTTTAAGAGTAAAAAATATAATTATGATTGAGAGCAGTAGTGGAATACAGCAAAGTGTGGAGCAGTTCAGTGCAAGTACAAGCTGATGCAAGTACTGGTACAACTGGGTGCCATATAGTCCAGTATAGTCGAGAGGTGAGGTTTACAGATGCTGTCTGAACAGTTGTGTCTTGAGGAGGTGCCAGAAGGTGGTCAGGGGACTGGCAGTCCTGATATCCATGGGTAGGTCGTTCCACCACTGAGGGCAAGGGTGGAGAAGAACTGCGGGCTCTGGAAGTGGGGGGGCAGAGGGGGGAGATACAGCTAATCTGCTGGTGGTGGAGGAGGTTTTCAGGGGGGTTTGAAAATAATAGTCTGGAGATGGGAGGGTGCAGAAAGATCGAGGGCAGCAATGGGCATAAGCAAAGGTTTTCAAGAATTGGATCTGACTGTCAAGTTGGGGAATAACTTATTTGGATTTCATCAAATTTTTGAACATAAAAACATAACTGGAGTTTTCAAAAGCGAGAAAAAGGCCTCTATTTTCTGAATACCCTCTTGCTTTCATTTTTGTTAAAAAGTTAAATATATATGATCCTGTAGAATTTCATCAAGCAGCTTCTTGAAGGATCTGTGAGGGTTTGATCAGCTTCAACAACACTTACTGTGGGAGTTGGTTCCCAGACTCTTCTGTAAAAAAGTGCCTCCTATTTTCTGTTTGAATACCCAGGGCAGATGATTCATATAATCTCCATTTATGACCCCTGGTCCTTGTTTCTAAAAAAGTTGAAAAAAGTCCCCTGGGTCAACATTGTCAATACCTTTTGAATTTTGATGCTTGAATCAGATTCCTCTCTACTATACTCTACTTTGTTCAAGACTGGGCCATAGATTCCTCATTATTTTATACTGTAGAGGTTTGATACACACATGGATGCTTTTTAAACCCAGAATAATTCTGGGGCAGGGATTCTTCACTATAAAACTTTGTAGAGTTTGATTCAACAGGGCTTTTTCCTCAACTATAGATGAGAGGTTTGACCAGAAGGGCAGAATTCTTCACTATTCTAGAAGAGTTTGATTCCACAGGGTGAAGTTTCCTCATTATACTGTAGAGGTTTGATTCAACAGATGACATAGGTTCCTGTTCTGTGCTATAAAACTGTGAGGTTTTAGATTAGAGGAACTGATTCCTCACTGCAGAGGCTGAGGTTTTCTAGATTCCAATTGACTTATTTTCACCATACTATACTGTAGAGGGAATTTTGAACTCCTACGGTTTGATTCCAGAACAGCAATGAGATTTCTATACTATACTGTTTCCAATGATTCCATACAGGGCAGATGATTAGACTTTAGAACTGTGATGTTTGATCACACAGGGCATTGATTCCTGAGCACCTTACTGTGCAGATTTGATGATGAACACAGATGGAGAGATTCTTAGCCCTATAGATGAGGTTTTTAAAACTGCAGGAGATGAGGCGATTCTAGAACTATGACATGAGGGTTCTAGAACTGCAAATGACATGGGGATTTCTAGAACTGCAGATGAGATGGGGTTATTATAGAACTGCTTATAAGGACCCTCACCAGACTCTCTTAAAGTGTTTGTTCCACATGGCAGTGATTCCTCAATAATACTGTGGTTTGATCAACATGGCAATGATTTTTCACTATAATAAATAGTTTGATTCCATGAACATGGATTCCTCACTATACTTCTGTAGAGGTTTGAACACAGGGCATGATTCCTCTTATTTCATTTTAAATAACTGAAAAACTAGGGCAGTGATTCCTCACTATACTACTGTGACTTTGATTACACACAGGGCAGGGATTCCTCACTATACTGTGAGGTTTGATACACACAGGGCAGTGATTCCTCACTATACTATACTGTAGAGGTTTGATACACACAGGAGCCTTCCTATACTATACTGTAGAGGTTTGATACACACAGGGCAGTGATTCCTCACTATACTATACTGTAGAGGTTTGATACACACAGGGCAGTGATTCCTCACTTCCTACTACTGTAGAGGTTTGATACACACAGGGCAGTGATTCCTCACTATACTGTAGAGGTTTGATACACACAGTGTGGGTTTGATTCCACACAGATTCCTCACCACTATACTATACTGTAGGTTTGATTCCACACAGGGCAGGGATTCCTCACTATACTGTACACTGTGTTGCCTGTGCTAAGTGCCTCCTGTCCTTCCCTAACCAGACTCCAAGGCCATCGTGGATGGGAACCTGAAGCTGATCCTGGGGTTGGTGTGGGCAGCTCATCCTGCACTCCTCCATCTCCATGCCTGTGTGGGAGGACGATGGGGGCGAGGATGCCAGAAGCAGGCAAGCAAGCAGCGCCTCCTGGGCTGGATCCAGAACAAGATCCCTACCTGCCCATCACCAACTTCAGCAGAGACTGGCAAGACGGGCGCACCTGGGCTCTGGTGGACAGCTGTGCACCAGGTGAGCCCACCAGGGGCAGCAGCAGCAACACTGTTCACTGGGGTATAATACGATGCATGGCACAGTGTGCCAGGCTGATGCATCTTGAGGTCCAGATGAGCTCACTATACTGAGCAATAAGGGCATACTATTCTTTTATATGCTGGTATTGTTGAAAAGCAATCCTGGGGTTGGTGTGGAGCTGAATAAGGCAGCATAGAGGGAGCATAAAATCACACTGAGCATGTCTAGATATTCTGCCTTCTCTGTGAAATGACTACAGGCTCTGGAAGAGTGTAGTAAACACACACTGAGCAATGTGACTTGGGTGGAAAGGGACATGCTTGTGTGATATTCTGCCTTCTTGTGAAATAATCTAGTACTGTCCTGCTTATATTGAAGCTGGAGAAAAAGTTCCTGTGATTAATAGGAGAGACTAGCTGACATGAACACTGTGCTTCATAGGCTTTTGATACTTTGACACATTAAAGTGCAGTTCTGTGCCTTTACCCGTTAAGCTCCATGCTTACAAGGCTTCAGCTCTGTAAAATGTATTTGATCACCCACATTATTAATCATGGTGACAAGTCAACAAGTCGCTGTTCAGGGCTTGTCACAATCCCTTATCCTGTGTGTAGATGTCAACACGTTTTGTTTGCTAACAGTACAGCAGTTCATGAGTGCAATCATTGTTTTGTGATTTATAATAGATTAAGTGTGTATATAATATGACAAAGCAGACAGAACCTCACCCAAACTGCATGACATCTCTTATAATAAGAGACCCCCCTAACCACATTACAGATCTTTTTATGATCACATGCAAGAGTTCTGATATTAACCAAGTCAGTGTGTTATTTGATTGGAGTGTCTTTCCTACCCTTCACCCAGTCAGTCTGGAACAGCATTGCTGGAACACTCATCGCTGCCCCAGCTACTTCCAGGTCTGAGGCTGCTCCTTTCCAAGTTCCTATCCTCTTTGAAACTCACTCATCGTTGTATTAGGCTGCTAATCACCAGGGAATATCAAATGAGTGTGTGTCTCATTTCCAGGTCTGTGTCCTGACTGGGAGAATTGGGATGGAGCCAAACCAGTGGACAATGCGCGGGAGGCCATGCAGCAGGCAGGCGACTGGCTGGGGATTCCACAGGTAAAGAGACACATTGGCACAGCCAGTGAGGGGCAATGCAATAGGGTTTCTTTCTTTCTTTCTGTCTCCTTTCCTCTTTCTTTCTTTCCTTTTTTCTTCTTTCTCTCCTTTTCTTTCTTTCTCATTATTCTGGTCCTTGTGCAGTGATGTCAAGAATTACAGTAATTCCATGACATCACCTGCTCATCAGAAACAACACAATTACACTCCCTTCCTTATTGTAACACCCCTGTAATGTGATCCAGACTGCTGTAGCTCATTCAGGCCTGCCTAAGCGCCTCAGCATGGCAACCTGTTTGAATGGGCTGGCTGGGGCCAAGGATTTAGTGTTGAATCCTTGAATGAGTCTCGAGTGACCAGTCTTCATCAGCTCTTGATGAGTGGTGAGTTTGAAAAAACACCCCTGTGTTCTTTTCACACTATCTCCACTCTCACACTTCTCACACACTGTTCTCCTCCACTCTCACTGTTCTGTCTCCACTCTCACTATTCACACTGTACAGGAAAGGCGGCCCTTAAGGGGCGGAGATATCACCCTCCAGGTCAAATGATCATGAAAGTGCAAGACAGCAAGGCCTGTATACAGGGATTTCTTTTTACCTCGTGCAGTTCGTGATACCATGGTTTGAAATGAAGACATGTTTCTTAAAACATAGATTTCTTTTGAGACCTATAAGGCATGGTGTGGAAAATGAATGGAAAGATTTTGTTAGCTGTAATTATTTTTTAAACTGCTAGTGTTGTGTTGGGCTGCACTTTGGGGTCTGGGAGAATGAACAGCTCACATGTCAAAAGCACTGCTGCACTTGGAGAGGGAAGCTGCTGTCTGTTGTCGTGTTGACAGGGCTCTGCAGTGCCACTAATTTGGTCGCATATGCAACTAAAAATTGCTTGTGTGAACGTACATTTAAATTTAGACTACCAATCATTAAAGGTTGACTATAAAAAATAAATGTTTTTTTTTTTTAAATTTTTAAACAAAAGTATTTTTTTTTTTTAAACAAAACTCTCAGATGTAATCTTCCACTGCCCACTAAATCACATAACTAAAATCCCATACCCTGGGAAATGCCTGTGTTTATTGGTTGTTTGAAAAACTTGTTTTTCTGTCTCCAAACAAGATAAGGAAAATAACAAATTATTCATGTGATTTGGAGAGGTTTTAAAAAAAAAACGTGATGATGAAAGGAATTCAGATATGTCTGCATCTCTACAATAAATGAGCAATGCAGACCTGTCAGAAGAGGAGCACGCCCAGGGATCTTAAAGGCTTGTAACATACAACCTGCTCACAGTCGTAGCACAAAAAAGCAGACAAGTTCAACCAACAGTGGTGAAAAGATTTGCCCTGGCTTAAGTTTGACAATGTTAAGAAATGCATGTTTTGTCAGGATGCAGGGAGCTGATGGCAGGCAAGACTGCATTTTTAACAGGGAGCCAGCAGTTCTAACATAAAACTTTATTAAAAGGGTTGGATTAGCGATTTGCTTTTCAATCAATCAAAAAATAAGCAAAAATACACTAGTGAAATAGATCTCTGTCCATTGTCTCTCTCTCTCTCTCACTCTCTCTCTCTGTGAAATAGATCTCTCTCTCTCTCTCTCTGTGTCTCTCTCTCTCTCTCTCTCTCTCTCTCTCTCTCTCTCTCTCTCTCTCTGTCTCTCTCTCTCTCTGTGTTCTCTGCACTCTCTCTCTCTCTGTGTCTCTCTCTCTCTCTCTCTCTCTCTCTCTATGTATAGTTTTTCGTTTTCGTTAGGTTTTTGCTTGCCTTGCTGTTTAGCAGTTTTATATTTCAGTTTTCAGTCTAAATGATCTAAATAGCCCCTGTTTCTGATGATCTGAATAAGCCCCTATTTATAAAGCTCCTTCAAGGTCTGTCTGGGTATCTATTAAGATCTGAATTGCATTTTGAAACCCTTGTTGACAGTGAGTGCTTCTCCTTATTCCTGTACACAACCTCCCCATTCACAGAGCCTGCAACATTATCAGCTTCTCTGATAGACCTGGGTGTGGCACACACTGTGCCCTTAGCAAACAGGTGGAGGTTGGGAATGGATTCCTTTTCACTTGCATCAGAGAGACACCGACACACACACACCTCAGGCATGATTAGCGAATGCAATATTTGCTCAACGGGCTGGATTCCTATTTCAATGGCCTTCCTGCTTGGTGTGAGTAAACACTGCACTCTTCTGTTTCTGAGTTTGGACTCCCTTTCCGTTGCTCCACAAATAAACAGGCACTGCCGATGATGTCACAAGCTGCTTGATGACATACGGGTGTCTGCTTCATACAGGAGATGAATCGGATGCCATGGTTACTTCAGAATCATTTGTTGTGCAATGATGCCTGTGTTATAATCGAGTCATAACCAATCGGATGTTTTCTCAATCAGCATTCTCACGTCCGTTAAACAGGCGTCATTACATAAGAATATAAGAAAGTTTACAAGCGAGAGGGAGGCCATTCGCCCATCTTGCTTGTTTGGTTGTTAGTAACTTATTGATCCCAGAATCTCCTCAAGCAGCTTGAAGGATCCCAGGGTGTCAGCTTCAACAACATTACTGGGAGTTGGTTCCAGACCCTCACAATTCTCTGTGTAAAAAGTGCCTCCTATTTTCTGCTCTAATGCCCCTTTATCTAATCTCCATTTGTGACCCCTGGTCCTTGTTTTTTTTCTCAGGTCAAAAAAAGTCAGCTGGGTCGGACATTGTCAAAACCTTTTAGAATTTTGAATGTTTGAATCAGATCACACAGAGTCTTCTTTGTTCAAGACTGAATAAATAAACATTTTTTAGCGTGTCTGCATACGACATGCCTTTTAAACCCAGAATAATTCTGGTCGCTCCATTTTGAGGTTTCTCTTCTAATCAGTACTTTCTGTTTTCTACATGTTAACCATGCCCCTAATCCATGTGCTTGCATTTCCTTGAATCCCTACTGCATTCAGTTTGAGAATTCATATTTTATGCAGTACTTTGTCAAAAACTTTCTGAAATCTAAATAAAACCATGTCATATGCTTTGCAATTATCCATTGTTTATGTTGCATCCTCAAAAAAAAATCAAGCAGGTTAGTTAGACACAATCTCCCTTTCCTAAAACCATGCTGACTGTCTCCCAGGTTACTGTTACCATGTAGGTAATTTTCCATTTGGATCTTATTATAGATCATATAATAGAAGTCAGGCTTATTGGTCTGTAATCAGTCTGCCGTGCTGCAGTGTAAACACTGAAAGCCTGCAGGTGGTTTAATAGACAGGTATGTTTGTAATATCACCTGGACTTGCTTTTCATGTCATGTATTTTCCAGAATGTGTGCAGAGTACCTGGATATTATCTAGCACACTGCTCTGAAGTCACATGAGTCAAGCACAGTGTGTACTGTACAGACCATTTTTATACACCTTTAACTAGAGAACTGTTATGGATGTTAGATGTTAGACTGGTCTGCACCACCTTCGGCTGGTTGTTATACCACACTGTTACCTCCTGTGTTTTGTACATCACCCCAGTTGTTTATGTGTTCAACATGCCTTCCATTCACTAACAGCTTGTAGTTGTCTTTATTTCTTTTTTTTTTTTTATATAAATTTAGTCGTTGCCAATTATTTTATTATTTTCACCCCAATTTTGGAAATAGCCAATTATTTTTTGGCTCAGCTCACCGCTACCACCCCTGCGCTGACTCGGGAGGGCGAAGATGAACACACACTGTCCTCCGACGCGTGTGCCGTCAGCCGACGGCTTTTTTCACTCTGCAGACTCACCATGCAGCCACCCAAGAGCTCCAGCATCAGAGGACAACGCAGCTCTCGGGCAGCTTTACAGGCAAGCCCGCAGGTGCCCGGCCAGACTACAGGGGTCGCTGGTGCGCGGTGAGCCGAGACACCCTGGCCGACCTAACCCTCCCTCCCACCGGGCGGCGCCGACCAATTGAGCGGGCGCCCCTGGAAACTCCGTCCTCGGTCAGCAAAGGAATAGCCTGGACCGAACTCGCGGACGCCCAGACTATAGAGCGCATCCTGCACTCCACGTGGGCGCCTTTGCTGGATGCTCCACTGGAGCCCCAGTTGTCTTTATTTCTACATCAGAAACAAAAATCAGTTTGGTTTTGTAAGTGTATTTGCAGTGTGTTTCACTGTATCTGTTCATTGCAGTGTGTTTCACTGTTACATCTGTTCTTTGCAGTGTGTTTCACTGTGCATCTGTTCTTTGCAAACTGTGTTTCAGTTTAAATGTATCTGTTCTTTGTGGTGTGTTTCACTGTGTATCTGTTCTTTAAGATTATGTTTCACTGTGAGATCTGTTCTTTGCAATGCTTTCACTGTGCATCTGTTCTTTTAATGAAGGTGTTTCACAGTGTATCTGTTCTTTACTCAATGTGTGTCACTGTGCATCTGTTCTTTGCAGTGTGTTTCACTGTGCATCTGTTCTTGTCAGTGTGTTTCACTGTGTGTCTATTCTTTCGCAGTGTGTTTCACTGTGTATCTGTTCTTTGCAGTGTGTTTCACTGTGTATCTGTTCTTCTGATAAGGTTTTTCAGTGTGTCTGTTCTTGTGCAGTGTGTTTCACTCACATCTGTTCTTTGTGTCTGTGTGTTTCACTGTGCATCTGTTCTTTGTGTGATAGTTTCACTGTGTATCTGTTCTGTGTCTGATATACTCAGTGCATCTGTTCTGTCTGATAGAGGCCAAGCACTCACAGTGTGCATCTGTTGTGTCTGATAGTGTGTTTCACTGTGCATCTGTTCTTGGCATGATGTGTTTCACTGTGTATCTGTTTGTGTTGCAATGTGTTTCACTGTGCATCTGTTCTGATAGAGGCTACATACAGTGTTATCTGTGTGATCTGTTCTTCGCAGTGTGTTTCTGTGTATCTATTCTGTATATCTATTCTAACTGTATCTGTGTGTGTCTGGATTGAGGTTAAATGTATTTGTGATTGTGTGTGTGTGTCTGTAGCTCTGGTTACACATCTGCCACTGATTGACCAAGATTATGGTTTGGATTTCATGAGATCATACACCACAAAGCCTATAATGTGTCCTGAGCTGTTCTCAAAATACTGCACTCAATTAATGAAGGCTACCCTGACAGTGTGTCTGATGAGGCTGTGTATCTGTGTGTCTGATAGAGGCTACACTCACAGTGTGTCTGTGTGTGTGTCTGATAGAGGCTACACTCACAGTGTGTATCTGTGTGTGTGTGATAGAGGCTACACTCACAGTGTGTATCTGTGTGTGTGATAGAGGCTACACTCACAGTGTGTATCTGTGTGTGTCTGATCGAGGCTACACTCACAGTGTGTATCTGTGTGTGTGATAGAGGCTACACTCACAGTGTGTATCTGTGTGTGTGTGATAGAGGCTACACTCACAGTGTGTCTGTGTCTGATAGAGGCTACACGCACAGTGTGTATCTGTGTGTGTGTGATAGAGGCTACACTCAGTGTGTATCTGTGTGTGTCTGATACAGGCTACACTCACAGTGTGTATCTGTGTGTGTCTGATAGAGGCTACACTCACAGTGTGTATCTGTGTGTGTGATAGAGGCTACACTCACAGTGTGTATCTGTGTGTCTGATAGATAGAGCTACACTCACAGTGTGTATCTGTGTGTGTGTGATAGAGGCTACACTCACAGTGTGTATCTGTGTGTGTGATCGAGGCTACACTCACAGTGTGTATCTGTGTCTGATAAAGGTTACACTCACAGTGTGTATCTGTGTGTCTGATAGAGGCTTGTCACGAAATCCGAAGGGTTCAGATTTCTTCGTTACGTCTTTTTATTTGCTCAGCACACACTCTTATCTCAGGGGAGGCGTTAGGAGGACAGAGATGGTATTACTCTAGTGGGGTATTGTTCATGCACTGGACCCATAATATATCCAGATATTTAATATAGCACTCAAGAAATTGACAGACTCATGTATTTAAAAGTTTTTTACGAATCGGAGTATGATTAGTACTAGTTCAGTTTATTAACGGTTAAATATTGGATAGAGTAGCTACAGGCTACGCCGTATCCCCAAGCTGACAGACACACTGGGCAATCCAGTGCCTTAACAGATATCAACGTTAACACTTTTAATACATGTATATATGTATCAGGCCGACAAGCAGGCCAAGAACATCGTCACTTAAAGTACCCAATGGTCTATTTCAGCACATTCAAAATACTCTCTATTTCTAAAACATAGCGTGATTCCCTGTAGCAATACATGCAATACATGTGAGATAAAATAATAATTGATTAATGTTTACACTTTAATATAAATCGTAAAAAGGATATGACTGTCTTCACCAGGCAAATGAAACTGGAGTTCAATCAGCTCAACTGTGTTTAGTCTGCAGAAGATGGACCACCTTACCCTGTCTGGGATGAGTGTGGTACTCCATTGTAATTACTTAGAGTTATATATAGGTTTTCGTCCCATTGGAATACATGGGGCGCCTCAAATAAATCAATCATTAATCTGGTGAGACAGCTCTTATCCCTTTTTACAAATAATAGTTTTCAAAAGATCCGGACTAATCTTTTTCAGAATTAATAGGTGTCATGTACTCAATAAATTCAAAACATATTTGTCAACTCTGTGATCTCATTCCTTGTTTTCCTCCCGAGCCCCTCCTTTATCTGAAAAGTTAAGTGAACCAAAGTTCCCAGGATCTTGGTTTATAATATAATATAAAACACTACTGTTATAGGTGCATGCAAAACACTATTTTTATATGTGTTTGTAACAGGGGAGACCTGGACATTTATCTGGCATGCGTGTTGCTGCAGGTAGGGCAGCAGTCTCCTATGATCCGCTGTCAGTCATGGCGATGACACGGAGAGGTGGGGAAGAGTGTGTGCTTTCCACCACTCTCTGAGTGGCTGAGAGGGGGCCTTGGGAGATTGTCGCCCCTTAAAAACAGTGCTTTAGGTGCACTCGGGTGGCAGATTGGGGAACACACCGTGACCCTGACGCAGGCGTCAGGTGTAAAAAAAAAAGGAACGAGGCCAGTCTGGCTGAGGATAACAGCCGGCCTGGAAATAATTAAAAGTGAAATCAAAATAGGTAGCTACACACCCAAGGGGCGGGGTTAGTTATCACGGGAATTCCGCCATCCCAGTGTAAAGCAAGCGTGGGGCCGAGGCTTGTGCTGACCGACTTAGCGGCAGGGCACTGCGTAAGTTAGAACTTTTGTTTGTAGTTTTATTACTGTGTTTTTTTTTCCTTTTTCTTTAGCCTTTTGGTTTTCATTATTATTTCCGAGCACTTGTTGTGCCTTGTTTGTGTACTGTTTTTACAAGCCGTGGTGCTGGTTACTGTCGCCAGTATCCAGTCCACGGACAACACCGCCATCTCCTGGACGCAATAATCAGTGCGCCTGGCGGCGTTCAAATAAAATACTGTCTCCTGGTGTCAGTGAGTTTGCCCACCACCCTCCCACACGTGGTGTTAGAGTGGGATTCTGGCACTGCCCACACAAAGCAATGCAAGACCAGGGGCAGAATGGATACCCAGCAGTTCACCACCTTGAGTGATCTCCTGCGTGAAACCCTCCGCGCCGGTGGTGCAGGGGAGTGCAAAGAGCTGTGGGGCGGACCCATGGCTGCAGCAGCCCAAAAAATAGCCGAAGATCGGCCAGAAGCATACCTGGAGGTGTTTGAGGCGATGGCGTCTCTGCGGGTGGAGGGCCAGGCAATGGGCTAGCTACCTCCTGCCACAGCTGGCGGGGGCGCGGGCGTGGCGAACACCCTGGATCCGTCGGCGGGTGATGGAAGTACCCCACGCTGGCTGTCATCCTCAACGGCGTGGAGTGCGACTCGGGGAACTACACCCGCAAGTTCAGGAGGTGAGTTTCTCGTGAGGAACACCCCGCCCATCGCATAGCTTGCAGGATTCGCCACGTGGATGGTTAAACCGGGAGCTACTACATGCCAGGTTGGTGGAGCTGGTTGTGATCGGTTCCTGCAGTGTAGCTCCGGGACCCGTGTGTGGGTTTTGGCAGGCACCGCCACCCTGGACTGGCGATCAACTTTCGCGGACAGTACCAGGCAGCAGAACCAACGCCGCTAAGCTGCCTGGGGACGGCGCTACTCAGCATCACCCCCACGGGCCCCAGGAGCCGGCGACTTGGGGGAAGGGGTCGCCAGGTCTTTGACGGAGTGTGGTGGCGGGAGCTCCGGCCCGAGAATCAGCAGAGTGGGGTCACCCCACGGGCTGCTACAGTGTTGGACCGGGGGTCTTGCGCGCCAACCTGCCGTCGACCTTTGATGGCTCCTGTGTCTCTACCTCCTGCTGAAGCTTCCTGGCGAGAAACAGTTCACTGATGTGGAACAAGCTGGGAGGTGAACCACATCGACGGGTTTGCCCGCTATGGGATGTGGCGTCATCCGACCAGGTAAGACTGTTCCATTCCATCAGTCCTCCAGCAGACGGGTTTTGTGATTCCTGTGTCAGTGGATGATACACAAACCCAGGCTCTTAGATTCAGGATGTAGTCAGTCCTGATACAAGAGAGCTTAATCTCACCGGGCATAAACAAATAATGGGACAGGTGCATATTAAATGTATTCATGGTGATGTGCGCACCTATCCCAAAAATGTGTATGTGGTTTGAAAATTGGCCCTTGGTGGCGCTTGTGCAATTGGGTTTGTGTCCTCGATTGCGGTGCCTGTGGTTCTGGGATGGGACTGCGAGCAGTTTAAAGATTGGTTGGCTGCTGTGACAGCCCGTCTTCCTATTGGCAAAGAAAGAGGAAGTATTGGTAAATCTTTCCCTTTAAGTGACCGGACTACTATTGCCATGAATTCAGACCCATAAAACTAAACGGAACGCCCGGCCGCTGGGAATGAGGGCTGGCAATGGAGGGAGTCCAGAGGTTTCAGGTGGGGCGGTTGGGGAAAGAGTCTGGGGAGGCCATGAGTCAGCGCGGGGGGTGGCTCGAGCTGCCTCCGCTCGACCACCTGATCCAGTTGGAAGCCATGGGAGCTGATTTTTAGCCGTTCCCGTGACTTCCGACTTGAGCAAGGCGTGACGGCGTGCTGGGCAGGCTCTTTGACCAAGCAGCGGTGGTAAATGGTCGGTCGAGCCCAGCCGCCGCCACGTACCCTCACTTTTGAAATTAATCGAGACCTGTTGTACCGTGTTGAAAAAATTGCCCAAGTGCTCACCAGTTGCTCATTCCTCAGCCCTTTAAAGAGGATTTGTTGCAGCTTGCTCACGCTATTCCCCTGTCTGGTCATTTGGGAAGGGACAAGACTAAAAGCGAAGCTCGTGACACGTTCTATTGGCTGGGGCTGGACGGTGATGTCAGATGTTTTTGTGAGCGATGTGGGGAATGTCAAGCTAGCCCTAGAACCGTCCACACCGCCACTGGTGCCATTGCCCCTAGTGGAGGCTCCGTTTGAGCGTGGGAATGGATATGAGTGGGTCCGTTAGAAAGGAGTGCGGCGGGATACACACCTATTGGTCATTCTGGATTGTGCTCGCGTTGTCCAGAGGCCATTCCCCTCGATCTCGTCTGCTAAATCTGTTGCCAACGGCTCCGTGAAGGTTTTCTCCGGGTGGGGATCCCCAGGAAATATTGACCGACCAAGGCACCAACTTTATGTCCCGGCTAGTCCATGAACATGTAGACTTTTAAGGGATTAAGACTATTAGGACCTTGGTTTTTCCTCTCAGACTGATGGTCTTGTGGGCGATTTAATAAGACCCTCAAAAACATGTTGCTTAGATTTATTAATAGTGACGTGCGCTACTGGGACCAGCTGATTCCGCCTTCTCTTTGCTATCAGAGAGGTACCCCAGGCTTCCACGGGTTTTTCGCCATTCGAGCTGCTGTATGGATGGAGACCCGGGGTGTGCTCGATCTGGTCAGAGAGAGATGGGGAGGAGCAGCAGGACACCGACAATACTGTCCGGTATGTGTTGGACCTGCTAAGCGTCTTGAGTCTGTAGGAAAGTGGGCACATGACAATTTGCAACAGGCTCAGCACAGACAGGAGACCCAATATAACAGGAGGGGCCTGGTTGCTTGCGTTTCAGCCGGGGGATAAGGTGCTTCTATTGCTACCCAGTTCTGAGTCCAACTTCTGGCGAAGTGGCAAGGCCGCTTGTTACGCTGGGTTGGGATTTGTGGATTATGAGATCTGCCAGCGGAGCGGCGTGAGAAAAGCATTTACCATATCAACCTGTTGAAACCTTGGTTACAACAGGAAGCTTTGTTAGTGGCGCGAAGCAGATGACGTCTGACCTGGGACCTGATCTTTCTGTGTGTTGGCGGAAAAAGGGGTCGGTGAGATTGCAGATAATCTGACACCAACACAGAAAATGTCAGGCTCGGGCGCCGGTGGCGGAGTTTCCGATGTGTTTCTCCGTCCGGGGCAGACTTCGAGTAGCCCACCATCACATTGAGATTGAGCCGGGGCGCCAGTTCGCCAGAGGCCGTACCCATACCTGAGCACAAAAGGCAGGTAGTGAAAGTGGGATTGATGAGATGCTTAGACTGGGGGTAATAGAGGAGTCCCAAACTGACTGGAACAGTCCCGATTGTTTAGTGGATAAGCCGGATGGGTCAACTTGATTTTGCATTGATTTCAAGGCGAGTTAATGAAAAGTCGAGAAGTTTGATGCTTATCCATGCCCCGGTAGATGAGTTGCTGGGCCCTAGGGCACATTTTCATTTATGGCGACACTGGATTTAACGAAGGGTACTGGCAGATACCCTGACCCCAGAGTCCAGAGAGAGGACGGCGTTTTCGACTCCCTTCCGGTTGTACCAATTTAGGACATGCCCTTTGGGTTGCCGGAGCACCAGCCACTTTCCAGCGTTTGATGGATCGCATTTTATGCCCCCATCAACAATCCGCTTCTTACATAGATGGCGTGGTTATCCACAGTGAGGATTGGCCGAGTCATCTGTGTAAGGTGGCAGCATTAATCATCTGCGGAGGCTGGGCTCACTGCTAACCCAAAGAAATGTGCCATTGGGAAGAGTGGTCGGGAGTATTTGGGGTATCAGTGTGGGCGGCCAGATCAGGCCGCTGATTGCTAAGTGAAAGCCTTGGCTGACTGGCGGTCCCTCACCAAAACCAGGTGCGCTCTTTCTTGGGACTAGTGGGCTGTTACAGGAAGTTCATCGAACTTAGCCAGCTGCTACTCCTTGACAGACCTCACCGGAGGCTGCCTCCATCACGGTTCAGTGGGCCGGAGCCGTGCCAGAGGAAACCTTTCTCGCTTTGAAGCGTGGGTTGTGCAACAAGCCAGTGCTGTGCAGTCCCTGATTTCAGTAAGTTCACCCTGCAGACGGATGCGTCAGAGACAGGTCTCGGGGCGTGTGTTGTCTCAGGAGGTCGCGGGGGAAAGCGACACCAGGTCCTGTACATCAGCAGGAAGCTCCTTCCCCAGAAAAACTACAGTACCATGTCGAGAAGGGGTGTCTTGCAGTAAAATGGGCAGTCGAGTCACTCTGGTACTACCTCCTGGGCGACACTTCACCCTGATTATGGATCATGTCCCTTAGCATGGCTTCACCGGATGAAGGATAACAACCAGAATCACGCGGTGGTACTTGGCCCTGCAGCCCTATGCCTTCAGGGTAGTCCACCGAGCAGGGAAACTGCATCCAAAAGCATTTTTTTTCTCTCGGGAAGCATGGGATTGTAAGTTTTCGAATGGACCGGTGGTGCCATTCTGAGGGGAGGATGTGTAACAGGGGAGACTGACTATCTGGCATCACGCGTATTACTGGGTAGAGGGCAGTCTTCCATGATCCACCTGTCAGTCATGGCGATGACACGGAGAGGTGGGGAAGAGTGTGTGTGTGTGTGCTTTCCTTCTCTGAGTGGCTGAGAGGGGGCCTTGGGAGATTGCTCGCCCCAAAAACGGTGCTTTAGGTGCACTTCGGTGGCGGATTGAGAACACACCGTGACCCTGACCGCAGGCGTCAGGTGTAAAAAAAGGAAAAAAAAGGAGGAGGCAAGTCTGGCTGAGGATAACAGCCGGCCTGGAAATAATTAAAAGTGAAATCAAAATAGGTAGCGCTACACACCCAAGGGACAGGGTTGGTTATACCGGGAACTCCGGCCATCCCAGTCAATAAACAAGCGGCGTGGGGCGGAGGCTCGTGCTGACTGCTTAGCGGCAGTGGGGCACTCAGTAAGCAGAACTTTTGTTTGTAGTTTTATTACTGTTTTATTTTCCCTTTTTCTTTAGCCTTTGGTTTTCATTATTATTTCCGAGCACTTGTTGTGCCCTTGCTTGTGTACCTGTTGTGGTACAAAGCCGTGATGCTGGTTACTGACAGTATCCAGTCCACGGGACAACAACGCCATCTCCTGGACGCAATAAATCAGTGCGCCTGAGCGGCGTTTCAAATAAAATACTGTCTCCTGGTGTCAGTGAGTTGCCCCCCACCCTCCCACAGTGTTATATATAATGTTCTTAATATGTGACATCATCTTCTAATTGATTATATTTTGCTAAATTTAAGGTATGTGTTTCTTTAACCTCATATTGTTTCATCATTTTGTTAATGAGTCAGTTTTAATTCCATATACCATTGTCTAACAGAGTATTGACAAAAGATTGTCTCATGCAGTATTTAAGTCAATTAGTTTCACTAAGTTTAAGTGGTAATAGTTTTTTCATTACAATCATTTATCCCTCAAAAGATACACTAACCAGGCTCTGACCTGTACCGCACTCTGAATATGTTGTTGCAGGCAATTTCCACAGTCTCTTGTTTTTTCAAGGCAAAGTCTGTGCAAACACTTTTTAGATATATGACCTATCAATATCTGTTAAGCCATAATTTTGCATATTATTTCAAGATAAATTCTTATCTGTGCTATACCACTAACTCCATAAACCTTAAGTTCCAAATCTATAAGACTTTTAGCTTTGCTAGCGTGGAATGCAATAAGAGCCCCTCCTTTCTCCCTATAGCCCATATATCTGATAAGGAGGCCCCCCTTGCAATACAGCAGTTTCAAAGAACCACATTATAAGGACTCCATCTACCATCATGAACAATAGTATAGTGGATTAACAACAAAGGTACATTATAGTATTATTACAAACTTAACACAAAAACATAACACAACACCTTTTATATTCTATAATTCAATGGATATCATAATGTCTAGAGGCCTTGTTGTTCAATAGAGGAGAAAAAAACTAACACTTTCCCAATTAATTAAATCGAATACACTTCCAACTTTTAATCTTCTTATTAATACAGTAAAGTCATGAACAAGCAATAATACTTGTCAGTTTTAAATAATATGTTTTCTTATTATAGCAAATACTTAAACATATTATTAATCTTATGAAATCAAATAATTAGTTTTAGTTTCAAATATCATGCTGTCTAAAAGGGGTTGGATCAGTTATTTTATTAATTTATAATACCTTTGTGTCTAATTTCTATTCTTTAACTATTGAACTATAAACAGTGTCAATTAGCACTGAACCTTTTTATTTTTCACTTTGTGGCATTATAAGACACACTTTTTAATTAATTTACTTCAGTTTAACAATTGCTCTAGAATTTATAATATCACTTTATTTCTTTGGTGATTCCCCAAGATTTAAAATCCAATACACAGGCCAGTATAACTGTATTCTAATTTTATATTTTTTATAATGACTGAACTAGGCTTGACCCTATTTCTTTGTACACAAAATCCAGCCGAGACAGGTTTTTTAAGACCTGTTAATGATATGGTAAAGAATTATTTCTTTATCTTGTTTCTTGTTTTTTTGGAACATAAATTTGTGGGTCTGCGTTCCACTTTTAGCTGGAATGGTACTTTTTATCAAGCGTCATGCTTTCTGAAGATAAGATATACAAGTGGTAAATGGATTTCATTATATTTTCTTGTTAATTAAAAACATGGATTGTTATTTCATGGAGCAAGAGAGTCATCTACTAACACTTCATTTTATATCACAGTACATTCCATATTTAAAATCGCTTAGTCCATGTTCAGCATATCCTCAATGCCCCAGCAGGATTCAACTTCTGTACAAGGTTTCGCTCTAGTTGTTTCACAAGAGTCCCTTGATCCAATGTTTCTCCATCACAGGTGTGGATTTATGGTCTGATTTCATTCCTATAAGATACTTGAACCACGTTTAGCTGTACATATTATTTCTATATATTTCCTTTTGTTCACACAGGGTCATTTTGCAAGGCATGCCCTCCATCAGAATACTAAAGGAGGTCAAAACTCACTGTTATTCATTTTTTTGGGCTCCAGTTGTAGCCTTTTCCCTACATCATCCAATTACAGACCTAACATAACTGGAATCTGAATCAGTTGATGAACCATTTACTGGCAGCTTACTGGATTACCTCTATGCAATGGGGAGTCCAATGTTTTTACTATCATGGAATAACTAGTTCGGCGTCACCTGGGCAGGCTACACTTTCACGAGGGTATTAT
>CM072677.1:18651140-18772873 GCA_036884735.1 Huso huso | reverse complement strand
TACTGGATGAACTCCACACCCTTATATTACCTGGGATGAACTCCACCCATACACTGTTTCCCTCCCTCCTTCAGCTATCTTACTAGAGAACGGGGACACTCTTCCCTATGTCTCGCCTGTATCATCTGGGGAGGACCCATCAGACAGAATCATGAAGCTTCCATTCCGGGGAAGCTTGGGTTCTGTCTCCTGTGCTAGCAATGAGATTGAGGTTCATGTGAGTTCCATGTTGACCCTGAAGAAATCAATTAAAAAAAAAAAAAAAAACACTAGTAAAAATAAAATATATACAAAATATATATAGAATGAATGCCTGTTTGCCTTGTCTGAAGTGGGATTTGAAGTCATGACTGGAAGAGCAGGCATCCTGAAGAGGACCCCAGCAGAATAGACTCTTTCATTATTGCACAGTAAAGAAAATACAAGCCCAACTATACAAATACTCACATGTGATTTTAAAAACCAAAAGTAATGACTAAAGCTAAAGGTTTACAATTTTAGAAAAGGAAACTATGAAGGTGAAACAGAGACTGACAGAAGTAGATTGGAGTAAAATAGAGAAACATCCACAGAAAAAGGACGGTTGTTTTTTAAAAATGTAGTACTAGAGGCGCAAAAACAATTACATCCCAAAAAGTAGACAATCTAAATCAAAACAATCAGTACTTTCTGTTTTCTACATGTTAACCCTCCTAATCCATGTGCATGCATTTCCTTGAGTCTTTACCGCGGTCAGTTTGATGATTAATCTTTCATGCAGGACTTTGTCAAAAGGTTTCTGGAAATCTAAATAAACCATGTCATATGCTTTGCAGTTATTCATTGTCGTGTTGCATCCTCAAAAAATCAAGCAGGTTAGTTAGAACCGATCTCCTTCCAAAACCATGCTGACTGTCTCCCAGGTTACTGTTACCATATAGGTAATTTTCCATTTTGGATTTTTTATAGTTTCCATAAGTTTACATATAATAGAAGTCAGGCTTATTGGTCTGTAGTTACCTGGTTCGGTTTGTCTCCCTTTTGTGGATCGGTATTACGTTTGCAATTTTTCAGTCTGTCGGGTACAACCCCTGTGTCAAGAGACTGTTGCATGATCTTGGTTAGTGGTCCCCACCAGGCTACCGCCTGCTCCGGCGCCCTGCTGGGGGACGCGGGTCCCGACCAAGCGCCACCGCCTGCTCCGACGCCCGGCCGGAGGGGACGTCCCGACCAAGCCACCGCCTGCTCGGCGCCCTGGAGGGGTTCTGCTGGTTCAGGCCCCCAAGGGGAACTGCAAGGCGACCAAGGAGGAACACAAGTCTCGGATCCTTCGAGTCTTCAGTCACCTCGGGATTCAGAAACCGGACAACTCCTCTTCACCTCCAAAGCGACGGCCTGGTACAGTGTTTGGGACGCCACCAGGCTGGCAATCCTAACCTCCAGCCACCAGCACGACTGGGACGTGCACCCTTCATGTTCGGTCGGGAGCTGTGCACCCGGTGGAGCTGCTGTTTGAAACCACCCCAACCGAGCTGAGGGGTCCCCGGCCCAGAGTACTCCACTGGGCGCTACAGGGTGTCTGGAGAGCACCCATGTGTTCACCCGTGACCATCTGCAGGGGGGCAGAGCCCAGGACTGTGGTTTCAAAGCGGGGAAACTGGTTTGGGTATACCCACGCCGGAAGAGAGGTCTCAACCCGTCTGTAGAGCACCTGGAAGGCCCTGCTTTCGCCTTGGGCGCCTGATGGAGGTGGTATACGGGTGAGGTTCTGCACCAGAACTGGACTGTGGTGCTCCACAGGGGACCAACTTACCCGCTACTTGGGACATGACCGTGGGGACGCAAGCAACTCAACCAGCCCCACTCCTGACTACGCCGGCCCGGAGCTCAGCCACCAAACCCATCAACCCAACCACCGGGCACTGGCCTGCCACCAGAGCCCACGTCCACAGTCAACACACCGAGCCAACGCCATAAAAGACTAACTTCGCCTCAGCCTGCGGGTAGAATACTACTCCCGGGCGTGCTGGAGAAGCGAGGGGGCAGTATAGCGGCGGAGGATCTTTCGTACCGCTACCTGTCAGACTGTCTCCCTACAAACACAGCAACCTGCTGTGACAGAGCTGCCAGGGCCCAGGCCAAACAGTCAAGGCTCAACGGGATACTTTATGTAAAAAAGCTGTTTTAATATCTGCTTTTGACTTGTCCCCGTCCCACTGTACCTGTCCCGGTGCGTCTGCGGTTAAATTGTCGCTGCCACTTAGGGCAAATGTATTCAACTCTTGTGCAGATGGATCCCGATACCCTTTCACTGCTCTTTGTAATTCCTACAGTGTGAAAAGAAGTGTATTGGGGATCACTCCTATAGTGTGAATGAGGTGTTGAGGATCACTCCTATAGTGTGAGTGAAGGTGTTGAGCGATCACTCCTATGGTGTGAGTGAAGTGTTGAGGATCACTTCCATAGTGAGTGAAGAAGTGTGTTGGAGGCTCACTCTATAGTGTGAGTGAATTGTGTTGGGGCTCCCTATAGGGTGAGTGAAGTGTGTTGAGGATCACTCCTATAGTGTGAGTGAAGTGTTCACTTCCCCTCGCTGTCCCCTTTGCTGAATGCACACTCACTTCCTCGCAGTCCCCTTGCTGAATGCACACCTCCCCTCGCCATCCTCTTGCTGAATGCACACTTACTTCCCTGCTGTCCCTTGCTGAATGCACACCACTTCCCCTCGCAGTCCCCTTTGCTGAATGCACACTCACTCCCTCACAGTCCCCTTGCTGAATGCACACTCTCTTCCCCCCAGTCCCCTTGCTGAATGCACACCTCTTCCCCTGCTGTCCCCTTGAATGCACATCACTTCCCTCGCAGTCTCCTTGCTGAATGCACACCTACTTCCCCGCCGTCCTCCTTGCTGAATGCACACTCTTCCCCTCGCTGTCCCCTTTGCTGAATGCACACCACTTCCTCTCTGGGGGATTATGAGCTGAAGTCACACTGATCCGTGGAAGCCGCGTCGCTCAGTGATAAGTATCCCGAACGACATCTGTCAAACCAAGAGATTATTATTGTGTT
The DNA here is from genome assembly GCA_036884735.1 of Huso huso. Taxonomy (NCBI): domain Eukaryota; kingdom Metazoa; phylum Chordata; class Actinopteri; order Acipenseriformes; family Acipenseridae; genus Huso; species Huso huso. The sequence continues at coordinate 18,769,825 of CM072677.1, read as the reverse complement.
ATTCATGTACCACAAGCCTGTTTCCTTTCCTGCATGAATAATCACTGAGAACAGCCTGGCATTGGATTAGCACACAGGAACAAAGTGAGTACTATAGAAAGATTACAAATATACATATATATATTAGTAATACTGTATCACTACTAATAGGATACTATTGGTGGTAAGGTAGATGTTTCAAATAGTTCTGATGCCAGTACACACACACACACAGTGCTGGTGTAGATTAGATAAGGCAGGCAGGGCAGATTGACAGTCCCTGTCAGTATCAGTTAAATATTAAGCCACCCTGTGTTCAGTGTTAAGGTCACTCCCTGTGTTCAGTGTTAAGCTCCACAATCAGCAGTCCCAAACTTATCGCCTCTCTAAGAAAAACAACTGTTTTATTGTTTTGTTTTTGTTTTCTTTAACAAACCCTCTTAAAACTTGATGCAACATGGTTCAATTAATTTGCATTTGGGTAAAAACTAAAACAGAAGAAATCATGATAATAAATTATAGAAAGCTTGATAAGAACCGCTAAATAATCAAAGTCCTATGACACTAAATTTCTTTAAATAAATTCTGTACCCGTATGAGTGTGGTTTTAGTGTCAGCAGCCAGGTCCCTGCACGGTCAGTGTGTCAGCAGCCAGGGTCCCTGTGTGGGTCAGTGTGTCAGCAGCCAGGGTCCCCGCGCCGGTCAGTGTGTCAGCAGCCAGGGTCGCCATGCGCCGGTCAGTGTGTCAGCAGCCAGGGTCGCCAAGCGCCGGGTCAGTGTGTCAGCAGCCAGGGTCCCGCTTGGGTCAGTGTGTCAGCAGCCAGGGTCCCTGCGCTGGGTCAGTGTGTCAGCAGCCAGGGTCCCCTGTGAGGGTCACTGTTCGTGCTAGATCCCTGCCCAGTGCATACACACTAAACAGGAAGGAGATCACAATGGAGGGAAGAAGTTGCAGTAGAGTTAGCAGGGACTCCCCGCCTTTGTCATAAACAGCTCACTCTTTCCTACAAGCAGAGCCTGCAAATATAATTACACGGATACAGGTGTTAATGTGCTTAATGACAATCGACTCATACCCCCCTCTCAGCATTAATCAAAAAGAACAATATACAAATGGGTGTGGAAACACCGTAATATGCAACACACACTTGTGTGTTAATGTAATGACCTGACCCTCCACATGACTGATTATTCTTATATTCCATCCTATAAAAGATGCTTTGCGATGTTTCAGTTGGGGTTTCAGTCACCACAGGCGGGCGGTGGAGAGAGGGCTGAAGTAGGAGCTCAGTTGGCAGGTGCTTCAGTGTTCAAGCCTGTACAAAGGTACCGATGTTCCTAAAAAACAGAACAAGCATTACCTCTGCATTCCATTGTGGAGAATGCAACACCTTGTACACCTTGAAATCAGTGCTGGCCATTGTGGCCCTACACCCCATTGACACTGTTATGGCAGGTGTTTGCATTATTATTTTTAAATGGGATCACAAATTACATTTCTGCTGCTGTTTACAAATCAGATGACTTGCAAAAAAATAAAAATAAACAATAACAAGTATGACGCGTGCTGCATCAAAACAGTCTTGCTGTGATGGTTGTGTTTAAAGGATGTTATTGTGTTATTTTTAGTGTAAACGCTACTAGCAAGTCAAAACTGCATCTATTGCAACACCCTGAAGGCAATATGACTAGAACCTTGTTTTTGTTTTGTTTTTTTGTAGGGAGATTAAACAAAGTTCCACAATACACGCAACGCAAAGTTACACCAGCGACTGGACTCTTCAAAGCAAGCTTTATTTATTTATTCATTCATTAAAAAATAGGGAGGCGTGTCGCCACAACCAGGCACCATGAGTGCGCATGTGCAGCTGCCCACAAGGAAAGACTCTGAGCAGCCGAGACGCAGCGCTTCAAACGCTACAGAGCCAAGCCAGCCGCAGCTGTATCAGAATTAGAAGGAAACACGACATGCCGGTCACAGAGAAAGACCTGGCCGATGACGCGCCATGGAAGGATCCAGCAGAACACCTTCACCCGCTGGTTCAACGAGCACCTGAAGTGCGTGAACAAGCGGGTAGGCACCTGCAGACTGACCTGGCCGACGGGCTCCGGCTCATCGCGCTCCTGGAGGTGCTGAGCCAGAAGAAGATGTACAGAAAGTACAACCAGAGACCCACCTTCCGGCAGATGCAGCTGGAGAACGTGTCGGTGGCGCTGGAGTTCCCGGACAAGGAGGGCATCAGCTGGTGTCCATAGGTGAGTCACGGCGAACTGACCAGTGTGCCTGGCACGTGACCCGGCTCACTTGGTACCAACGCCACAGCCGGGAAACTGGCTGCGTGGGTTCGTGCTGTTCAATAACTTGTGTAAGGTAGCATGCGTGGAATGGATTGTGTTATTAGGGTTGTAATGAAGGGTAACACTGACGAGCACCTTTAACGTGAGCAGGTGGTATGGCGGCCAGTGGTGGAGTGACGTCTTTCTTGTGCACCTGTCTGTGTTTTGAAGGTGGCATTCGGCTGAACAGTACAGTGAGCAGGCCATAGTGCAATGAGCTACAGGTGGTTTACTTGGAAAACAATAGCGCAAGGAACATGAACTCGTTTTCCTATTTATTTGTCCTCTGTTTACTGTACAATTTGTGTATACGGTGTCTGAACCATGATAATGTATCCCAACACATTCCTGTGTTAATCGGTGCAGGGTAATCGTGTTCTGTACGTGAGTAGAATTCACATTATTGATGTTCGTGACTTTGACCGGGGCGCAGGGTGGGCGGTTCGGCTTTAGGTGAGATTAGGATCCTGAATGTGGTCGGCCCGGCATTCCTGTGTGGTTATTCCGTTGTGTTCTGTAATCTTTTGTAATGATTCACAGAGGCTTCCACCGTGTGGAAAGTATGGGACTTACAGCAGAGCTGAGCCGCCCGAGCCTCCCTGAACCAGACTCGGGTGCGTGTGCGTGTGCGTGTGCGCGCCGCCAGACCGGGGACTGCGCGGCACCGCGGCTCCATTCACAAACTCGCCGATACGTTAAACTCTGCGTTAGATTACACAATCATGTAATTCATAAATGTTATTATTATTTTAATAACATGAAGCCCACTACATAAAGCATCAGTGTGTATGTTATATAACTTTCTTCTAGTAAATGTTCTAGGTATTTGTGTAGCGGTGACATATATATTGTTTCCCGCTTACAGTTTTTAATAACTTTCCAAACCAGACGTGTTCCTGGCATTCCGGCAGACTGAAAACCCGGAGTTGAAGTGTAGCGTGTTTCAGCAGCACTGTACGCGGTGCGCTGCAGTGTAATATTGCAGCTCTGTACACAGCAACCAGTGTAGTAAATAGTCCGCTTGTGTTTTATTATTGTTATTATAATAATGTGTTATTATTTTTGCAATACCAATTTATTTGAACAGAACAGAAGACGGTTTTGTTTTTCAAAGCTGTATGTATTTCCACGCATGTTCCTTTCAGTGTGTTGTGGGAAACAGAATGCAGTTTAAATAAACACAGTGTTTTATGTTCGAATGGCACTGCAGAGAGGATCTCCACATCAGCCTGCACTCACTCGGTCGGTATCCGCACTAGCTTAAACAGATTGGCACATTGGGGAGCGAGTCCACAGTCTCGTTCTGCTGCTTCAGTACACAATGCGTCATTCTTGTTGGTTTCGGGAGCTCATGAGGTAAATCGAGCCCCCTCGCCCCCAACGAGTCGTCAAACACAGGGAAACATTGCCATGGAAACACACTAACTATAATGCCGGAGGAACTGAAACTGGGAGCCAAGGTCTCGCTGGTGAGATGTTTTTGCTTGTTTTAATGTCTGAAGCAGAAAGTCCCAACTTCTAATCACGCACATGGAGCCCGCTGGATACAATGAGCCTGACCCTCCAGTATCAATGAGAATGACCCTGGGATACTTACACCTCGTGAAACTATTGATGGAATCACATTCCTTTATTACATTTCTGTTAACTAAGCTTTATATACAAGCTGTTGTTCATGACACAATTGATAACCTCCACTGCTGCAGGTTTTGACAGAAGCATGCTTACTGTGCCCATGGTGTGGTGACTGAGTGGGCAGCTTGTGTCCCTCAAGCTAGAATCTTGGGAATTATAATAACTTATATGTATGTATGTTTTATCTCAAAGAACCAGCTGCCCAACGTTTCGATATGTTGTACATATCTTTCTCAAGGACCATGTGTTTGAATCAAAACATTGGAGATTATACAGACGTGCTCAAATTTGTTGGTACCCTCCACAAAAAACGAAGAATGCAACAATTTTCTCTGAAATAACTTGAATCTGACAAAAGTAATTGGCATCCACCATTGTTTATTCCATATTTAATAGAAATCAGACTTTGCTTTTGATTTTTTTATTCAACATAATATTGTAAATAAGAAAACAAATGAAAATGGCATGGACAAAAATGATGGGACCGCTAACCTAATATTTTGTTGCACAACCTTTAGAGGTAATCACTGCAATCAAACGTTTTCTGTAGCTCTGAATGAGACTTCTGCACCTGTTAACAGGTAGTTTGGCCCACTCTTCCTGAGCAAACTGCTCCAGCTGTCTCAGGTTTGATGGTGCCTTCTCCAGACTGCAAGTTTCAGCTCTTTCCATAGATGTTCGATAGGATTCAGATCAGTACTCATAGAAGGCCACTTCAGAATAGTCCAATGTTTTAGAACATAAGAACATAAGAAAGTTTACAAACGAGAGGAGGCCATTCAGCCCATCTTGCTCGTTTGGTTGTTAGTAGCTTATTGATCCCAGAATCTCATCAAGCAGCTTCTTGAAAGGATCCCAGGGTGTCAGCTTCAACAGCATTACTGGGAGTTGGTTCCAGACCCTCACAATTTCTCTGTGTAAAAAAAGTGCCTCCTATTTTCTGTTCTGAATGCCCTTTATCTACTCTCCATTTATGACCTGGTCCTTTTTTTCTTTTTTTTTTCAAGTCAAAGAAGTCCCCGGTTGACATTGTCTATACCTTTTTAGGATTTTGAATGTTTGAATCAGATCGCTTGGCGTAGTCTTTTTGTTCAAGACTGAATAGATTCAATTTTTTTAGCCTGTCTGCATCGACATGCCTTTTTAAACCCGGATAATTCTGGTCGCTTCTTCTTTGCACTCTTTCTAGAGCAGCAATATCCTTTTTGTAACGAGGTGACCAGAACTGAACACAATATTCTAGGTGAGGTCTTACTAATGCATTGTAGAGTTTTAACATTACTTCCCTTGATTTAAATTCAACACTTCTCACAATATATCCAAGCATCTTGTTAGCCTTTTTATAGCTTCCCACATTGTCTAGATGAAGACATTTCTGAGTCAACATAAACTCCTAGGTCTTTTTCATAGTTCCTTCTTCAATTTCACTATCTCCCATATGATATTTATAATGCACATTTTATTGCCCGCATGCAATACTTTACACTTTTCTCTATTAAATTTCATTTGCCATGTGTCTGCTCAATTTTGAATGCTGTCTAGATCATTTTGAATGACCTTTGCTGCTTCAACAGTGTCTGCCACTCCTCCTATTTTTGTGTCGTCTGCAAATTTAACGAGTTTGCTTACTATATCAGAGTCTAAATCATTAATGTAGATTAGGAATAGCAGAGGACCTAATACTGATCCCTGTGGTACACCACTGGTTACCTCGCTCCATTTTGAGGTTTCTCCTCTAATCAGTACTTTCTGTTTTCTACCTGTTAACCACTCCTAATCCATGTGCATGCATTTCCTTGAATCATCATGTTCAGTTTGAGAATTAATCTTTTGCTCTTGGGACTTTGTCAAAAGCTTTCTGGAAATCTAAATAAACCATGTCGTATGCTTTGCAGTTATCCATTTTCAATGTTGCATCTCAAAAAAGTCAAGTAGGTTAGTTAGACATGATCTCCTTTCCTAAAAACCATGCTGGCTGTCTCCCAGGATATTGTTACCATATAGGTAATTTTTCCATTTTGGATCTTATTATAGTTTCCATAAGTTTACATATAATAGAAGTCAGGCTTATTGGTCTGTAGTTACCTGGTTCGGTTTGTCTCCTTTTGTGGATTGGTATTACGCTTGCTATTTTCCATTCTGTTGGTACAACCCCTGTGTCAAGAGACTGTTCCATGATCTTGGTTAGCGGTTTGTAAATAACTTCTTTTCATTTCTTTGAGTACTATTGGGAGGATCTCATCTGGCCCAGGGTTTGTTTATTTTAAGAGCTCCTAGTCCCTTTAACACTTCTGCCTCTGTTATGCTAAAGTTATTTAAATTGGATAGGAACAGGTCGACATGTGGGGCATGTTGTCCGTGTCCTCCTTTGTAAAACCTGTGAAAAGTAATCATTTAATATATTTGCTATTTTTTTTTTTCTTCATCTATGATTTTGCCATTTGTGTCTTAGACATTTAACCTCCTCTTTGAATGTTCTCTTGCTGTTATAATATTGGAAAAACATTTTGGAATTGGTTTTAGCCCCCTTAGCAATATTGATTTCTATCTCTCTCTTGGCCTTTCTAACTTCCTTTTTTGACTTGTGTTTGCAGTTCCAAGTACTCTTTCTGTGTGCTTTGTTTTTGGTCCCTTTAAACGCTCTGTAAAGTGCTCTTTTTTTCGCTGAATATTTTTTTTTAATTGATCTATTAAACCATTTTTGACCATTTTGTTTTAGATTTAGATTTGTCTACTTTTGGGATGTAATTGTTTTGTGCCTCTAGTACTACATTTTTAAAAAACAGCCACCCTTTTTCTGTGGATGTTTTCATTTTACTCCAATCTACTTATTAGTCTCTGTTTCATACCTTCGTAGTTTGCTTTTCTAAAATTGTAAACCTTAGCAATAGTCATTACTTTTGGGGTTTTAAAAAAATATTTCAAATGAGACCATGTTGTGGTATGAGTTTGCCAATGGCTCTCTGACCTCTGTTTTAGTTATTCTGTCTTCATTATTTGAAAAAGACTAAATCAAGGCATGCCTCCCTCTAGTCGGTGCCTTGACAGATTGCGTTAGAAGCAGTCATTTGTCATTTCCACCATTTCAATTTCGTCCGGTCGTGCCCCATTGGGTTTTCCCATTTTATACAGGGAAGTTGAAATCCCCCATTAGTATGGCTTCTCCTTTCTACACGCATTTGAATGTCATTGTACAACAGATTATTTTGCTCAGCGTCTGAATTTGGCGGGTCTATAGCATGCTCCTATTATTATGCCCTTTGAATTTGTGTCCATTATTCTGACCCATATTGATTCTGCATTGTTTTTTTGTCCTGATTTAACACCTGGGCTTCAAGGCTATTTCTTGTATAGCGCTACCCTCCGCCTCTTCTGTCCTGCCTGTCTTTCCTATACAGTGTGTACCCACTAATATTATATTCGTCCCATCACTCTCAGACAACCAAGTTTCTGTAACACCTTATCCATTCTTGGGTGCTTTTAGCTGTGTGTTTTGGGTCATTATCTTGTAGGAGGACCCATGACCTGCACTGAGACAGAGCTTTCTGACACTGGGCAGCACGTTTGGCTCCAGAATGCCTTGATAGTCAGATTCAAGGCACCCTGTGCCAGGCGCAGCAAAGCAGCCCCAAACATAACCGAGCCTCCTCCATGTTTCACTGTAGGTATGGTGTTCTTTTTTTGAAAGCTTCATGTTTTCGTCTGTGAACATAGAGCTGATGTGACTTGCCAAAAGCTCCAGTTTTGACTCATCTGTCCAAAGGACATTCTCCCAGAAGGATTGTGGCTTGTAAATATGCATTTTAGCAAATTCCAGTCTGGCTTTTTATGTTTTTCTTTCAAAGTGGAGTCCTCCTGGTCTTCTTCCATGGAGCCCATTTTAGCTCAAAAAAGCAACGGATGGTGCGATCAGAAACTGACGCACCTTCACCTTGGAGTTCAGCTTGTATCTCTTTGGCAGTTATCCTTGGTTCTTTTTCTACCATTCCAGACTATCCTTCTGTTCAATCTGGGGTCGATTTTTTCCTCTTGCGGCCGCTTCAGGGAGGTTGGCTACAGTTCCATGGACCTTAAACTTTCTAATAATATTTGCAACTGTTGTCACAGGAACATCAAGCTGCTTGGAGATGGTCTTGTAGCCTTTACCTTTACCATGCTTGTCTATTATTTTCTTTCTGATCTCCTCAGACAATTCTCTCCTTTGTTTTCTCTGGTCCATGTTCAGTGTGTGGTACACACAATGATACCAAACAGCACAGTGACTACTTTTTTCTCCATTTAAATAGGCTGAATGCCTGATTACAAGATTGAGACATGTGTGATACTAATTAAAGAAACTAATTAGTTTGAAATATCACATAATCCAATTATTTATTATCTTTTCTAAGGGGTACCAACAAATGTGTCCAGGCCATTTTAGAATATCTTTGTAGAATAAGCAATAATTCATCTCTTTTCACAGCTTCTTTGCTTTATTCTATGACATACCAAAGGCATGCAAGTATACATGATAAAATAGCTTTTAATTTCATCACTTTTCAGGAGGAATGAAGCATTATTTCAATGAGCTGTAAGGGTACCAACAAATTTGAGCACGCCTGTATATATAGTTATTATAGAATAACCTAGTGTGGTAAGGCTCCAGTGAGTGCAAGCTGATATCATGTATGTAACATTGATTTCTGAGTTGTTCTCTATGATTCTTTGCACTATCGTTGTTTCTGCTTACATCACTATTTGCAATGCTTATGAACTCAAGGTTTCAAACTCTCCCATTGAGGGTCCAGGACTCTCAACTAAAAATACTGAAGGTCCCAGAGGACAGTGGGGAGGGGCAGTGAAAATGTGGGGGTCCCAATAAAGTACAAAGTCTTTTTTGTTGTGGTACACCTTTATTTTTAAAGTTTTAACATGTTTTTAACAATAAAACACAAACACTAAAAAAAGCCACAAGCAGAACATTTCTGTCTAAAAGAGCAAAGAACAAAACGGCTTAGCAATAGAATCCACACAAGTACAGTTACAACTTGTTGTTCAATATTGCAAACTATGCATGCTCTGCTCTCAGCTCCAGAAGACACCAAGCTCTAGACAAATGGGATGTGAAATCCTGCTGCATTCTTAAAACTGCATCAACATCGTTAATATCAAACTGAAAAGGAGGGGAGCTGTTAGGGGATGTGCTTTTGGTAACTTTTCACGACGTTAAACCATATCTCCACACACACACACACTCTCTTTATATTACATTCTGACACTGACAGCCCTGGGTAGTATTTTCTAAGCAAATAAACCCTAAATAAGCAAATAATGTTTTAACATCGCAAAGATTTAACTAAAAAGTAAAAATAAATAAATAAACAAACAGGTACACAAAGTATATATTGAAATGTTTCTATTTCTGGTTGTAATTGAAGTTGCCAGTGGAGATATAATTTTATACATACATAGTATTGAACACATTTTTGGACAGTATAATGTTTTAAGAATAGTGTGTTTCTTAAAGGTTTTTTTTTTATAAGTAACTTTGGCCAAAATTATATGGTTTAAAAAAATAAATAAATAAAAAAAAGAAAAGAGAGAAACATCACCCATTAATGCAAAGTGGCTACAGGAAAGTTTAAAGGAAGTTAAAGCACAATTGAAAAAAAAAATGTGGAAATACTTTTACTTCTGGAAAATTTTTTGAATTGTAAAGAGCACTGTGACTGATATTAAAGTCTGCCTCAGAGATTTAAAAGTTTGTGGTCTTTGATAGTAGCGGTGGGATTTTTGAGATCTATTGCTCGAGTACTTGAGCATTACAATTTCCGAGTACTTGAATCAAACGCCACTCTCCTCTAAATACTGTACTAGTGTACATAAACCTCCCAAACATTAACACAAGTCCTATTTTAAATGCCAAACTAACACACAATCAAGTAATATATTAAGTGATTAAAATAATGTTTGCCTTCTTGTGCAGTTAATTGTATATGGTCATAATACTAATAATGTAAAGCATTCAAATTCAATGTATCGACACAACTTTAATGTTAAATTGGAAGATGCCTGGCCTACCTGTTTGAAGTGTGTCTCAGGGGTCCTTTACTTTAGTGCAGTAGTTCCAACATACAAATAAAAACTGTACTAAACATAAACGGCCGTTCAGTCCAAAAGCTTACAGAACAATTTCATGAAACAGCCTTCCACCTATGGGAAGATTGGGGAATGGGGTCCACGAGTCTGTGGTAATTGCAGCTTTTTCCCTTTGAAAGTTTTTGTATGAACAGCTGGGCATGATTGTCTTTAAGTTTTTCAGCCTCGCTGTTATTGTTTTATGGGTCGGCACAGTAGTGGGACAATCTTGCATCGATTTCAAACTGCAGCATTCAATGTTGCTATGGATGTTTGCTTTTTATTGCCATCAGTAGCTCCATCCACAATAGTTTTGAATGTTTTCATTTCAAATTGTGAAGCATTGAACTTGTGTTTTTGTGGTAATGCAATTTTATTTGGCATAATTATTTACATACCATGGTTTTCTCATCCTCAAAATACTTCCAAACTTGGCTTCCTTTGTTTAAAGATGCCATTTAAATATAGAACAAACTAAAAAAAAACACTTGTCATTAACGTTATTACCCCGCCATGGAATTGATACCATAAGGGCAGCAGTGTGGAGTAGTGGTTAGGGCTCTGGACTCTTGACCGAGGGTCGTGGGTTCAATCCCAGGTGGGGACACTGCTGCTGTACCTTGAGCAAGGTACTTTTACCTAGATTGCTCCAGTAAAACCCAACTGTATAAATTGGTAATGGTATGTAAAAATAATGTGATATCTTATAACAATTGTAAGTCGCCCTGGATAAGGGTGTCTGTTAAGAAATAAATAATAATAATAATAATAATAATACCATGCCTACTACAGGCATAAACACACACAGTGCACCAATGAAGCGCCAGATCGACCGAGAATAAAACCCGCCCCAGTGTCAATCTTTCTGTTGTACCAATTAGAAAAGCTACTTGGAGTCAATTGCCAAACCCCATCCTTTTTATAATATCCGCCCTTACTGTGGCACTAGAGCAGTCTGATACGCGACGGACTGCTGATGATAAATTACTAAAATTAATGCAGAAAAAAATGTTTGGTGACATTTGTCACGACTGGTTTTACATCTAGCGTATTATTAAACGTTTAACCACTTCTTTTAGAGTTTATACGTTTAAACGCTTAAAATCCCCTTCCCTAGGAGCTGTGTTTTTTCATCATATTTAATACGATCGGCTGGTACTGGGGATATTTAAATGAGCATGTTTTCTTTCAGTTTCTCTCATATAGCCACCATTTGAAAAAAAACTATTGGTATCCAACATCTGAACAGCCATTAATTCTGCCAAGATGTAAAAGCAAGCAGTAGACCCTTAAACTTCACAGTGTAACTACAATACAGTTAAATAGACAGTGGAAATGAACCTACCCTGGCTACTACATGGCTGGACTTTACTGTCATTTCAACACTACTTTAAAAGGCGACAGAAAGGGGGGAGCTGCTATGAGCAGTGGCGAGTCGCCGCAGTGGGGGCACGCCTGGTCACGTGCCCCCCCCCCCCCCCCCAGATTTCTGCCAGGCAGTGGCTTAGCCGCTGCGTTACAGGGGAAAAAAGTGCTGAAAATATTTTTTTTGGTGGCCTCAACGCCTAATCAGTACAGCTTTCAATTAGTATACACATGAACCGCCTCACAACTGACCAATGACATGCTTACTGTCTGCCAAAGCTCACGTTTCAAATTTCTGTTTGTGATTGGGCTATTTACTGTTGTGAGAGGTTCAACCTTGAACTCTTCTGATTGGACAAAAATCCTGGCAATGCCACTGCTGCCAGGGTTTATTATTTAAAAATATATATTTGTATGTTTTTCGTAAGTGGGTAGAGATTAGGGAGTGGATTAGGGAGTGGTTACAATGTAGAAAACAGAAAGTACTGATTAGAGGAGAAACCTCAAAATGGAGCGAGGTAACCAGTGGTGTACCACAGGGATCAGTATTAGGTCCTCTGCTATTCCTAATCTACATCAATGATTTAGATTCTGGTATAGTAAGCAAACTTGTTAAATTTGCAGACGACATAAAAAATAGGAGCAGTGGCAAACACTGTTGCAGCAGCAAAAGTCATTCAAAATGATCTAGACTGCATTCAGAACTGGGCAGACACATGGCAAATGACATTTAATAGAGAAAAGGTGTAAGGTACTGTACGCAGGCAAAATGTGCATTCTAAATATCATATGGGAGATACTGAAATTGAAGAAGGAATCTATGAAAAAGACCTAGGAGTTTATGTTGACTCAGAAATGTCTTCATCTAGACAATGGGGAAGCTATAAAAAAGGCCAACAAGATGCTTGATATATTGTGAAAAGTGTTGAATTTAAATCAAGGGAAGTAATGTTAAAACTTTACAATGCATTAGTAAGACCTCGCCTAGAATATTGTGTTCAGTTCTGGTCACCTTGTTACAAAAAGGCTATTGCTGCTCTAGAAAGAGTACAAAGAAGAGTGACCAGAATTATCCCGGGTTTAAAAGGCATGTCGTATGCAGACAGGCTAAAAGAATTGAATCTATTCAGTCTTGAACAAAGAAGACTACACGGTGATCTGATTCAAGCATTCACAATTCTAAAAGGTATTGACAATGTTGACCCAGGGGACTTTTTTCGACCTGAAAAAAGAAACAAGGACCAGGGGTCACAAATGGAGATTATATGAAGGGGCATTCAGAACAGAAAATAGGAGGCACTTTTTTACACAGAGAATTGTGAGGGTCTGGAATCAACTCCCAGTAATGTTGTTGAAGCCGACACCCTGGGATCCTTCAAGAAGCTGCTTGATGAGATTCTGGGATCAATAAGCTACTAACAACCAAACGAGCAAGATGGGCCGAATGGCCTCCTCACGTTTGTAAACTTTCTTATGTTCTCAGTTCCTCCAGTTCTCTCTGCAGGCTCTTCAGGTGGCTGTGCTGGGCTGTCCTGGCTGCTCCTCTCTCACTCTCCGGAGCTCAGTCTTCAGGGTCTGGTTGTTCTCCTCTAGTCCTCTCCTTGCCTCTCTCAGCTCTTGCACCTCGACCATGTGCTGTGTCTTGAACCTGGTCCCCTTGTCTCTGAGCTGCTGTGTGGGGCTGCTCTGGTTTAGGTTGGCCAGGGTTTGCTCCCTGAACTCTGTGAATTCCAGCTCCAATACTGACAGGCACTCCTTCAGAGTTCTGATGTTGCTGCAGAGTTTTGGTGAAACGCGGGTGCAGTGCGTGGGGGGTGTTGCTTCGCTCACTGTTTCACTGGGGGGTTGCAGGCTCTGGTTCAGTGTTGGGGCTGCAGTCTGCAGGGTTGCAGGCTCTGGTTCAGTGTTGGGGGGGGAGACTGCAGTCTGCAGGGTTGCAGGCTCTGGTTCAGTGTTGTGGGGGAGGCTGCAGTCTGCAGGGTTGCAGGCTCTGGTTCAGTGTTGTGGGGAGGCTGCAGTCTGCAGGGTTGCAGGCTCTGGTTCAGTGTTGGGGGGAGGCTGCAGTCTGCAGGGTTGCAGGCTCTGGTTCAGTGTTGTGGGAGGCTGCAGTCTGCAGGGTTGCAGGCTCTGGTTCAGTGTTGGGGAGACTGCAGTCTGCAGGGTTGCAGGCTCTGGTTCAGTGTTGTAGGGAGGCTGTAGTCTGCAGGGTTTCACGCCTGGTTCAGTGTTGGGGAGGCTGCAGTCTGCAGGGTTGCAGGCTCTGGTTCAGTGTTGGGGGGACTGCAGTCTGCAGGGTTGCAGGCTCTGGTTCAGTGTTGGGGGGACTGCAGTGTGCAGGCTCTGGTTCAGTGTTGGGGGGGAGGCTGCAGACTGCAGCCTCCCCCCCAACACTGCAGACTGCAGTCTGCAGGGTTGCAGGCTCTGGTTCAGTGTTGGGGGGGGAGGCTGCAGTCTGCAGGGTTGCAGGGTCTGGTTCAGTGTTGGGGAGGCTGCAGTCTGCAGGGTTGCAGGCTCTGGTTCAGTGTTGGGAGGGAGGCTGCAGGGTTGCAGGCTCTGCTTCTTGTTTCTCCCCTCTGTTTGTTCTTTCAGTGTCTGGAAGCTGAGTGCAAACCTGTCAGGCTGTTCTCAGTGCCCTGCACCATGACTGTGCCGTTGTGGTACACAGTGTCAGTGAGCATGGTGCTGTTCTGTGTCCTTGTCTTCAGACACTATGATCTGCCTGCCTTTTTGCCAATCCCCTCTTCCTGATGCAGGGGTGGGTCTTGCACAGGGCAGTGGGGTGTGCGTGTGGAACAGCAGGTTGTTTCTTGACCCTGCTCTCCCCCAGCACAGTGCAGTCTGCAATCAGGGGCTCTGAGGATTCTCTCAGAAACGTGTTTTATATTGTCTCTTGGCCTGAGCAGCGCAAACTACTTCTGGGCATTTTATTTCACAGCCCTGCTCTGCACTGAGAGTGCTGCTGGTGGGAGGAGCTATGATTGATACATGTCTATTAGAGTGGCAGTTGCTGGGTCTAGCCCAACTGTCATTTCATTTAAATTCTCCCTCTGCATTTTCTGAAAATAAATTGCAGTAAATCTGAAGTTTGATGTTTTATTTATTTTAATTATAGTATTTTCTATCTTCTCTTCAGTTTATATTTAGACAGGCTTACCTTGGCTGTCTCTGTCTTTCTTTCTTTCCCAAACTTCCCTTTTGTTTCTCCTGTTTTCTCTTTCTTCTTTTTTCTTTAAATCATTTTAATCCTAATATTTTTTCAAGAAGAAAAACATCCTCCCTGTCTCCTCTAGAAGTTTAGACAACTTTATGCAAAATTTCAGATCACAAATCAAACATTTTTCTGTGTAAACATTTCAAAGTACTATTTCTTTTTAGGAGCTAATCTCTCTGCTTGCTTCACAGAGTGCTCTCTCTGTCTCTCTCTCCCTCTCTGTCTGTCTCTCTCTCTCTCTCTCTCTCTGTCTCACTCACTTTTTCTTTAATAATGTCAGGGGTTTGCAAGTCAGGATTGAGGTGCTGTCTCTCTCTCTCTCTGTCTCTCTGTCTCTGTCTCTGTCTCTGTCTCTGTCTCTGTCTCTCTCACACTCTCTGCCCATGAGAAATGACAGCTGGGCTCTTCACACCACCTCTCCAGTTCACAGGGCTGTCCAGTATTTCTCATGCTGATAGGAACTCTCTTTCTGTATCGCAGTGAAGCTGCACTGCATGAGATTCACACCCCAGGTGCAGAGGACAGCCACACCAGCACCTATTCACTCAGATCCTGCTGATCCATGTCTGTCTCTGAGTGAGTGTGTATCTGTGTCTCTGTCTCCTTATGTCTCAAAGTGTCTGCCTGTGTCTCTGAGTGTGTGTGTGTGAGTGTGTCTGCCTGTGTCTCTGTCTCTGTGTCTCTGTCTGTCTCTGTGTGTGCTCATGTACAGTAAGTGCTGGTTCTCTGTGTGTGTGTCATGTTGCTCTTTGGATAGCTGAGATTTCTTTCAGGAGTCACATTTACTTTCAGCCTGCAATAAATTCAAGGAAATTCCAAATTATGAAGCAAACTTCAGCAAAGTTTTTCTGAACAACATTTATATTCAAATAAAACTAGCAAAAAACTAGTTTGCTGCATCGAGGAGCAGTTTAGCTGTCTTGAGCTATTTCTTTCTTTCCTAATGTTGAAATTGTTCTGTTTGTTTGAGCAAGGTATTGTGGAAACTCTGCACACAGCTAATGGGGCCTGCTACCACCCCCACAGTACCGACTGGAGAAAGGAGAGAAACACTCTCCTGTACAGTGAGAGGGCTTCTTTATTTATTTCACACCTCATTGATGCACTGCTTTCCTTTGCGAGGCAGTCATTTATAAATTCTGCTATATGAACGAATAGAAACATGGTCATTTTTGCCATTTAATAAGTTTCAAGCAGCATTTGTTTGAATACTTGGATATCTCTCTCGGCACAAATGCACGGCCACTTTATAAGGAGGGTCAGGTTCAGCTCCATCCCTCTGTCTGGATGCACTGGTAAGAGCAGAGCTGGAATGAAGGTGCGTTTACACAGTCCTGAGAGATTCCCTGCTCTACGAAGAGCAAACGGCAGCGAGAGGGCCTGGGACTGTGCTGGCTCCCACACAGCACACGCTGCGCACAAAAGGGTTCACTCATTCCATTCACAGAATGTGAAGGAACACAACCGTCTACAGCCCAGAACAGTTTCATGGATGTTGAACTGAATTTTATTCATGAAAGAGAATTCTTCAGGTGCAGTGCTCCCAGACAGTTTTAAAAACATTTCTCACATACCACTATTTAGGGAGATTGTTACATTGCAAGCAGCAAGTTTCAAAAGTTGATTTAGAGACAAAAATAAACGTTATTTGTTTACATTTTAGTTTTGATTCCCATAAAACAGCTTGCATACAGGATGACATTTCTACCATGCAGGGTAGTGGCTGGTTTGTTCAGAGTGACAGCAATAAGCAGCAAGGTTGACAGGGAGAGCATGTGTGTCCTCAACTACCTCTGGTGATGTAAACAAACTGGCACGCCTACAACACGTGGTATCTGATGAGCTAGACTATAGGAATCCCAGTTCTGAGTGTGTGGCTGAAGTGGATTGCTGGGCCCCTCTGCTCGTTCACACAGGCAGGGACAGAGATGATTGCTGGCACTGTGGGATCTTATCAGCTTTTTTACAAAACAAAAGTGAAACTCCTTGCAACAATACAACCATTGAGTTTCAAGTGAAACTTGATTTCCAATGGAGTCTGTCCTGTAGAGATTACAAATTCCCCATCACTCTCTCCATCTGCCTCTCCTCTGTCTCTCTTGCTCCCTCCCACACACCAATGAACAGCTACTGCAAGACCATAAATGTGTAATCTGGTGTGTCCAGCAGCTACCGACCTTGTAAATCATTCACTGGGGGTGTGAGCTAACAGTACAGGGTGGAACACGTGTCTTATCAGAGCAGTACAGAGTGGAACAGGTCTCTCATCAGAGCAGTACAGGGTGGAACAGGTCTCATCAGAGCAGTACAGAGGGAACAGGTCTCATCAGAGCAGTACAGGGTGGAACACGTGTCTCATCAGAGCAGTACAGAGTGGAACAGGTCTCTCATCAGAGCAGTACAGGGTGGAACAGGTTTCTCATCAGAGTGGAACAGGTCTCTCACAGAGGGAGTGGAACAGGCCTCTCATCAGAGCAGTACAGGGTGGAACAGGTCTCATCAGAGCAGTACATGGTGGAACAGGTCTTCATCAGAGCAGTACAGAGGGAACAGGTCTCTCATCACAGAGTGGAACAGGTCTCTCATCAGAGCAGTACAGAGTGGAACAGGTCTCATCAGAGCAGTACAGAGGGAACAGGTCTCATCACAGAGTGGAACAGGCCCTCATCAGGAGCAGTACAGGGTGGAACAGGTCTCATCACAGAGTGGAACAGGTCTCTCTCATCACAGAGTGGAACAGGTCACAGAGTGGAACAGGAAGCAGTACAGGGTGGAACAGGGTCAGAGCAGTACAGGGTGGAACAGGTCTCTCATCAGAGCAGTACAGTGGAACAGGAACAGGTCTCTCATCAGAGCAGTACAGGGTGGAACAGGTCTCTCATCAGAGCAGTACAGAGTGGGAACAGGTCTCATCAGAGCAGTACAGGGTGGAACAGGTCTCATCAGAGCAGTGGAACAGTCTCTCATCAGAGTGTAACAGGTCTCTGAGCAGAGGGTGGAACAGGTCTCTCATCAGAGCAGTACAGAATGGAACAGGTCTCATCAGAGCATCAGGGTGGAACAGGTCTCTCATCACAGAGTGGAACAGGTCTCATCACAGAGTGGAACATCATCAGAGCAGTACAGAATGGAGGTCTCTCATCAGAGCACAGGTCTCTCATCACAGAGTGGAACAGGTCTCTCATCACAGAGTGGAACAGGTCTCTCTCACAGAGTGGAACAGGTCTCTCATCACAGAGTGGAACAGGTCTCTCATCAGAGTGGAACAGGTCTCATCACAGAGTGGAACAGGTCTCATCAGAGCAGTACAGAGTGGAACAGGTCTCTCATCAGAGCAGTACAGAGTGGAACAGGTCTCATCAGAGCAGTACAGGGTGGAACAGGTCTCTCATCACAGAGTGGAACAGGTCTCATCAGAGTGGAACAGGTCTCTCATCAGAGCAGTACAGAGTGGAACAGGTCTCTCATCAGAGCAGTACAGAGTGGAGGTCTCTCACAGGCAGTACAGGGTGGAACAGGTCTCTCATCAGAGCAGTACAGAGTGGAACAGGTCTCTCATCAGAGCAGTACAGAGTGGAACAGGTCTCAGAGCAGTACAGGGTGGAACAGGTCTCATCAGAGCAGTACAGGGTGGAACAGGTCTCATCAGAGCAGTACAGGGTGGAACAGGTCTCTCATCAGAGCAGTACATGGAACAGGTCTCTCATCAGAGCAGTACAGGGTGGAACAGGTCTCTCATCACAGAGTGGGAACAGGTCTCATCACAGAGTGGAACAGGTCTCTCATCAGAGCAGTACAGAATGGAACAGGTCTCTCATCACAGAGTGGAACAGGTCTCTCATCACAGAGTGGAACAGGTCTCTCATCACAGAGTGGAACAGGTCTCATCACAGAGTGGAACAGGTCTCTCATCAGAGCAGTACAGTGGAACAGGTCTCATCAGAGCAGTACAGAGTGGAACAGGTCTCTCAGAGCAGTACAGGGTGGAACAGGTCTCTCATCAGAGCAGTACAGGGTGGAACAGGTCTCTCATCAGAGCAGTACAGAGTGGAACAGGTCTCATCAGAGCAGTACAGGGTGGAACAGGTCTCTCATCAGAGCAGTACAGGGTGGAACAGGTCTCTCATCAGAGCAGTACAGGGTGGAACAGGTCTCTCATCAGAGCAGTACAGAGTGGAACAGGTCTCTCATCAGAGCAGTACAGAGTGGAACAGGTCTCTCATCAGAGCACACAGAGGAACAGGTCTCTCATCAGAGCAGTACAGAGTGGAACAGGTCTCTCATCAGAGCAGTACAGGGTGGAACAGGTCTCTCATCAGAGCAGTACAGGGTGGAACAGGTCTCATCACAATGGAACAGGTCTCTCATCAGAGCAGTACAGGGGTGGAACAGGTCTCTCATCAGAGAACAGGGTGGAACAGGTCTCTCGGAGCAGTACAGAGTGGAACAGGTCTCTCATCAGAGCAGTACAGAATGGAACAGGTCTGTCATCAGAGCAGTACAGGGTGGAACAGGTCTCTCATCAGAGCAGTACAGAGTGGAACAGGTCTCTCAGAGCAGTACAGGGTGGAACAGGTCTCTCATCAGAGCAGTACAGAATGGAACAGGTCTCTCATCAGAGCAGTACAGGGTGGAACAGGTCTCTCATCACAGAGTGGAACAGGTCTCTCATCACAGAGTGGAACAGGTCTCTCATCAGAGCAGTACAGAATGGAACAGGTCTCTCATCAGAGCAGTACAGGGTGGAACAGGTCTCTCATCACAGAGTGGAACAGGTCTCATCACAGAGTGGAACAGGTCTCATCACAGAGTGGAACAGGTCTCTCATCAGAGCAGTACAGAGTGGAACAGGTCTCTCATCAGAGCAGTACAGAGTGGAACAGGTCTCTCAGAGCAGTACAGGGTGGAACAGGTCTCTCATCAGAGCAGTACAGGGTGGAACAGGTCTCTCATCAGAGCAGTACAGGGTGGAACAGGTCTCTCATCAGAGCAGTACAGAGTGGAACAGGTCTCTCATCAGAGCAGAGGTGGAACAGGTCTCTCATCAGACAGTACAGGGTGGAACAGGTCTCTCATCAGAGCAGTACAGGGTGGAACAGGTCTCTCATCAGAGCAGTACAGGGTGGAACAGGTCTCTCATCAGAGCAGTACAGAGTGGAACAGGTCTCATCAGAGCAGTACAGGGTGGAACAGGTCTCTCATCAGAGCAGTACAGAGTGGAACAGGTCTCATCAGAGCAGTACAGAGGGAACAGGTCTCTCATCAGAGCAGTACAGGGTGGAACAGGTCTCATCAGAGCAGTACAGAGTGGAACAGGTCTCTCATCAGAGCAGTACAGAGTGGAACAGGTCTCATCAGAGCAGTACAGAGTGGAACAGGTCTCTCATCAGAGCAGTACAGAGTGGAACAGGTCTCTCATCAGAGCAGTACAGAGTGGAACAGGTCTCTCATCAGAGCAGTACAGGGTGGAACAGGTCTCTCATCAGAGCAGTACAGGGTGGAACAGGTCTCTCATCACAGAGTGGAACAGGTCTCTCATCAGAGCAGTACAGGGTGGAACAGGTCTCTCATCAGAGCAGTACAGGGTGGAACAGGGTGGAACAGAGTGGAACAGGTCTCTCATCAGAGCAGTACAGAATGGAACAGGTCTGTCATCAGAGCAGTACAGGGTGGAACAGGTCTCTCATCAGAGCAGTACAGGGTGGAACAGGTCTCTCATCAGAGCAGTACAGGGTGGAACAGGTCTCTCATCAGAGCAGTACAGAATGGAACAGGTCTCTCATCAGAGCAGTACAGGGTGGAACAGGTCTCATCACAGAGTGGAACAGTCTCTCATCACAGAGTGGAACAGGTCTCTCATCAGAGCAGTACAGAATGGAACAGGTCTCTCATCAGAGCAGTACAGGGTGGAACAGGTCTCTCATCACAGAGTGGAACAGGTCTCTCATCACAGAGTGGAACAGGTCTCATCACAGAGTGGAACAGGTCTCTCATCAGAGCAGTACAGAGTGGAACACAGAGGTCTGGAACAGGGTCTCTCAGAGCAGTACAGGGTGGAACAGGTCTCTCATCAGAGCAGTACAGGGTGGAACAGGTCTCTCATCAGAGCAGTACAGGGTGGAACAGGTCTCTCATCAGAGCAGTACAGAGTGGAACAGGTCTCTCATCAGAGCAGTACAGGGTGGAACAGGTCTCTCATCAGAGCAGTACAGGGTGGAACAGGTCTCTCATCAGAGCAGTACAGGGTGGAACAGGTCTCTCATCACAGAGTGGAACAGGTCTCTCATCACAGAGTGGAACAGGTCTCATCACAGAGTGGAACAGGTCTCTCATCAGAGCAGTACAGAGTGGAACAGGTCTCTCATCAGAGCAGTACAGAGTGGAACAGGTCTCAGAGCAGTACAGGGTGGAACAGGTCTCTCATCAGAGCAGTACAGGGTGGAACAGGTCTCATCAGAGCAGTACAGGGTGGAACAGGTCTCTCATCAGAGCAGTACAGGTGGAACAGGTCTCTCATCAGAGCAGTACAGGGTGGAACATCTCATCAGAGCAGTACAGGGTGGAACAGGTCTCTCATCAGAGCAGTACAGGGTGGAACAGGTCTCATCAGAGCATCAGGTGGAACAGGTCTCATCAGAGCAGTACAGAGTGGAACAGGTCTCATCAGAGCAGTACAGGGTGGAACAGGTCTCTCATCAGAGCAGTACAGAGTGGAACAGGTCTCTCATCAGAGCAGTACAGAGTGGAACAGGTCTCTCATCAGAGCAGTACAGGGTGGAACAGGTCTCTCATCAGAGCAGTACAGGGTGGAACAGGTCTCTCATCACAGAATGGAACAGGTCTCATCAGAGCAGTACAGGGTGGAACAGGTCTCATCAGAGCAGTACAGGTGGAACAGGTCTCTCATCAGAGCAGTACAGAGTGGAACAGGTCTCATCAGAGCAGTACAGGGTGGAACAGGTCTCTCATCAGAGCAGTACAGAGGGAACAGGTCTCTCATCAGAGCAGTACAGGGTGGAACAGGTCTCTCATCAGAGCGGTACAGAGTGGAACAGGTCTCTCATCAGAGCAGTACAGAGTGGAACAGGTCTCATCAGAGCAGTACAGAGGAACAGGTCTCTCATCAGAGCAGTACAGAGGGAACAGGTCTCATCAGAGCAGTACAGGGTGGAACAGGTCTCATCAGAGCAGTACAGGGTGGAACAGGTCTCTCATCAGAGCAGTACAGAGTGGAACAGGTCTCATCAGAGCAGTACAGGTCTCTCATCAGAGCAGTACAGGGTGGAACAGGTCTCTCATCAGAGCAGTACAGAGTGGAACAGGTCTCATCAGAGCAGTACAGAGTGGAACAGGTCTCTCATCAGAGCAGTACAGAGTGGAACAGGTCTCTCATCAGAGCAGTACAGAGTGGAACAGGTCTCTCATCAGAGCAGTACAGGGTGGAACAGGTCTCTCATCAGAGCAGTACAGGGTGGAACAGGTCTCTCATCACAGAGTGGAACAGGTCTCTCATCAGAGCAGTACAGGGTGGGAACAGGTCTCTCATCAGAGCAGTACAGAGTGGAACAGGTCTCATCAGAGCAGTACAGAGTGGGAACAGGTCTCTCATCAGAGCAGTACAGGGTGGAACAGGTCTCATCAGAGCAGTACAGAGTGGAACAGGTCTCATCAGAGCAGTACAGGGTGGAACAGGTCTCATCAGAGCAGTACAGGGTGGAACAGGTCTCTCATCAGAGCGGTACAGAGTGGAACAGGTCTCTCATCAGAGCAGTACAGGGTGGAACAGGTCTCTCATCAGAGCAGTACAGAGTGGAACAGGTCTCTCATCAGAGCAGTACAGAGTGGAACAGGTCTCTCATCAGAGCAGTACAGAGTGGAACAGGTCTCTCATCAGAGCAGTACAGAGTGGAACAGGTCTCTCTCATCAGAGCAGTACAGGGTGGAACAGGTCTCTCATCAGAGCAGTACAGGGTGGAACAGGTCTCTCATCACAGAGTGGAACAGGTCTCTCATCAGAGCAGTACAGGGTGGAACAGGTCTCTCATCAGAGCAGTACAGAGTGGAACAGGTCTCATCAGAGCAGTACAGAGTGGAACAGGTCTCTCATCAGAGCAGTACAGGGTGGAACAGGTCTCTCATCAGAGCAGTACAGAGTGGAACAGGTCTCTCATCAGAGCAGTACAGAGTGGAACAGGTCTCATCAGAGCAGTACAGGGTGGAACAGGTCTCTCATCAGAGCAGTACAGAGTGGAACAGGTCTCATCAGAGCAGTACAGAGTGGAACAGGTCTCATCAGAGCAGTACAGGTGGAACAGGTCTCTCATCAGAGCAGTACAGAGTG
This sequence comes from Huso huso, assembly GCA_036884735.1. Classification (NCBI taxonomy): domain Eukaryota; kingdom Metazoa; phylum Chordata; class Actinopteri; order Acipenseriformes; family Acipenseridae; genus Huso; species Huso huso. The sequence continues at coordinate 18,746,843 of CM072677.1, read as the reverse complement.
GAACAGGTCTCTCATCAGAGCAGTACAGAGTGGAACAGGTCTCTCATCAGAGCAGTACAGAGTGGAACAGGTCTCATCAGAGCAGTACAGAGTGGAACAGGTCTCTCATCAGAGCAGTACAGAGTGGAACAGGTCTCTCATCAGAGCAGTACAGTGTGGAACAGGTCTCTCATCAGAGCAGTACAGTGTGGAACAGGTCTCTCATCAGAGCAGTAGAGGGTGGAACAGGTCTCTCATCAGAGCAGTACAGTGTGGAACAGGTCTCTCATCAGAGCAGTAGAGGGTGGAACAGGTCTCTCATCAGAGCAGTACAGAGTGGAACAGGTCTCTCATCACAGAGTGGAACAGGTCTCTCATCAGAGCAGTACAGAGTGGAACAGGTCTCTCATCAGAGCAGTGGAACAGGTCTCTCATCAGAGCAGTACAGAATGGGAACAGGTCTCTCATCAGAGCAGTACAGAATGGAACAGGTCTCTCATCAGAGCAGTACAGAGTGGAACAGGTCTCTCATCACAGAGTGGAACAGGTCTCTCATCAGAGCAGTACAGAGTGGAACAGGTCTCTCATCAGAGCAGTACAGAGTGGAACAGGTCTCTCATCAGAGCAGTACAGGGTGGAACAGGTCTCTCATCAGAGCAGTACAGAGTGGAACAGGTCTCATCAGAGCAGTACAGAGTGGAACAGGTCTCTCATCAGAGCAGTACAGGGTGGAACAGGTCTCTCATCACAGAGTGGAACAGGTCTCTCATCAGAGCAGTACAGAGTCGAACCGGTCTTTCATCACAGAGTGGAACAGGTCTCTCATCAGAGCAGTACAGGGTGGAACAGGTCTCTCATCGGAGCAGTACAGAGTGGAACAGGTCTCTCATCAGAGCAGTACAGAATGGAACAGGTCTGTCATCAGAGCAGTACAGGGTGGAACAGGTCTCTCATCAGAGCAGTACAGGGTGGAACAGGTCTCTCATCAGAGCAGTACAGGGTGGAACAGGTCTCTCATCAGAGCAGTACAGAATGGAACAGGTCTCTCATCAGAGCAGTACAGGGTGGAACAGGTCTCTCAGAGCAGTACAGGGTGGAACAGGTCTCTCATCAGAGCAGTACAGAGTGGAACAGGTCTCTCATCAGAGCAGTACAGGGTGGAACAGGTCTCTCATCAGAGCAGTACAGGGTGGAACAGGTCTCTCATCAGAGAGGAGTGCTTGTGGAAAGTGACGGTGTGTCTTTCTGAAGGGAATGATTTCCCTGAGGTTTAATAGATCAGGTTATTAATGCAGCATGCTCTGTCCTGACACTGCTCCACACAGCTGTGCAGTATTGATTGGCTCTCATACAGATATGAACACATTGCTACATTACAATGTAACCTGCATCAAGAAAGTTAATTCTTGGCCAGGTCCTGTGGGACACATTTTACAATGCACATGTCCAGGTGTACTAGAAATACACTGTGCAAGAATTTAGTGGCAATATTAAAACGTGTCTGATCGTCTCACATTTACTCAAAACTTTAAAGTGTTCTGCATCCTGGCCGTATATTAACTGCCGATTAGTTTAATGTCACTTCAGTTACTTTGGTAATAATGGCATTATCAACTGAAAACATTTACAGAATGGTTTTCTATACTGGTAAAAAGTCATGGATTTTAAACATAATTTTATTCACAATAAATAAATCAATCCAGTCTTTCAGTTGAGAAGCCCCACACAGTTTGACACACCAGGATTCAGGAAGATTGTTACATCACAAGTTGAAAGTATCAGCTGTACACTTATTGGTTGTAAAAGCACCAAATCCTAAACCTGTTTGTTTAGATTCGTTGAGCCAAAACGCAGCATATCCAGACTTGTTAACGTTTCAAGCTTGTGGCTTTAATATTTGAAGAAGTAAGGTGTTCTGGAAGCAGTGCCACATTCAGTATGTGATTTAGGAGCCAGTCCTCCTCTCAGGCAATGAAGTGTGCAGAACTCCTCGGCACTTCGCATGTGGAGACTGGTGTCAGAATCGGTTCTAGCCTTCAATTGTGGGGCAAAAGTTTGAATTTCATCAAACTTTGCACAAGCATTTATTAGAAGAAGTTCTTCCGTTTGCTGTGAGTCGAGGTTCTAGTGACTTTGTTTCCATGGGATTTCCTGAGCTGTTAAAGGGTAGCCACTTGCTTGATTTTCCATGAAGTATCATTTTACTGTGTATACAAGTCCCGCTGGCCTACCTGTTCATAGTGCAGTTGTATCCGCGTAGAGAAACACCTAAGAGAACACCCTTATGGTGAAACTGATTTTTCCTATTGGAAATGTTCCAGCTAAAGGAACAGGAACTTCACTTATAAGAACACCTTCTGGGGGTCCCCGAGCGGCTCATCCAGTTAAAGCGCTGCCGCTGGGAGTGCAGGATGAGTCACACAGCTTGGACGGCGCCGGTTCACGTCCAGGCTGTGCAAAGAGGCCGAACTTTGCTGGGGACTCCGAAGGGGGCGTCACATTGGCTCTGACACTCCCAGGGTGGAGGATGGGAAACCGGCAGAGATTGCTTCTCCTCCTCGCGGAACAGCAAACCCTACTGGCCAGACACCGAGCACATTCAGAGTGGATAAGAGGCAGGGCTGGTCTCTGTTCTCCGGGATCGGTAGCCCACCCACCTCTGCTCTCGATTGCTCTGCGTAAAAGCGATTCTGGCTTTATGTTTGTGAGATCGGAGGACGCTCACACACCCTGAGAACGTCTGTCCTGTGTGGGGACCCGCTGCGGTGAAGAGAAAAAACATAACTGGACATTCCAAATTGGGGGAAAATAAGTAAAAAGAATAATTGGTCACTCTAAATTAAAAAAAAAACAAAAAAAAAAAAACACCCTTCTTGGCACTGATAGTGATTTGTTCACAACGGATACATACTGTTTTGTAACCTGATAACTCGTCATCAAACTTCATTATCAAACTAAAATGGTTTATTCTGTCTTTTCAAATGTGACTTGTAGTCATGAGAGTGTCTTGAGGCACACTGATTGGTTTATTAAATCTTTCCAGAGCTGCCATCATGTCATTGAATTGTTTTGTATTCTGATTTTTCGAGCTCCTGAAAAAAAACCTGAATGGTGAGTTGCTTCTCTCACCACTGCAGTCTCTCACACTGACAGGCAGGAAGCAACAGTTTATATATCTGCAGTCTCTCACACTGGCAGGCAGGAAGCAGCAGTTTATATATATGCAGTCTCTCACACTGGTGCTCAGGTAGGAAGCAGCAGTTTATATATCTGCAGTCTCTCACACTGGCAGGCAGGAAGCAGCAGTTTATATATATGCAGTCTCTCACACTGGTGCTCAGGTAGGAAGCAGCAGTTTATATATCTGCAGTCTCTCACACTGGTGCTCAGGTAGGAAGCAGCAGTTTATATATATGCAGTCTCTCACACTGGTGCTCAGGTAGGAAGCAGCAGTTTATATATCTGCAGTCTCTCACACTGGCAGGCAGGAAGCAGCAGTTTTTATATAGTCTCACATCTGCAGTCTCTCACACTGGCAGGCAGGGCAGTTTATATATATGCAGTCTCTCACACTGGGCAGGAAGCAGCAGTTTATATATCTGCAGTCTCTCACACTGGCAGGCAGGAAGCAGCAGTTTATATATATGCAGTCTCTCACACTGGTGCTCAGGCAGGAAGCAGCAGTTTATATATCTGCAGTCTCTCACACTGGCAGGCAGGAAGCAGCAGTTTTATATATCAGCAGTCTCACACTGGTGGCAGGTGCATCTGTCTCACAAGCAGCAGTTTATATATCTGCAGTCTCTCACACTGGCAGGCAGGAAGCAGCAGTTTATATATCTGCAGTCTCTCACTGGCAGGCAGGAAGCAGCAGTTTATATATCTGCAGTCTCTCACTGGCAGGCAGGAAGCAGCAGTTTATATATCTGCAGTCTCTCTCTCACTGGCAGGCAGAGCAGCAGTTTATATATCTGCACTGGCAGGCAGGAAGCAGCAGTTTATATATCTGCAGTCTCTCACACTGGCAGGCAGGAAGCAGCAGTTTATATATCTGCAGTCTCTCACTGGCAGGCTCAGGTAGGAATCTGCAGTCTGTGGAATGGCAGGTGATGGATATTTGCAGTCTCTCACACTGGCAGGCAGGGTTGTTTAATATGAAGAAGCAGGAAAAAAAAATTCCACTGGCAGGCAGGTCAGCAGGGAATGTGTTTCACTGTTGGCAGGACAACAGCAGTAAATAAATCTCAGTCTCACACTGAATGCTCAGGTAGGCAGTTGTGGAATGATTAGTGATGGATACCTAACATGAAGAAGAAAAAATTCCAAGGCCAGTCCAGGGACTGTGCAGTTGGCCTGCAACCTTGGTAACAAAACCTCAATCTCTGGAGCAGGGCAAGTAAGGCCCACTGCCAAGGGACAGGCAAAAAAAACCCTCACTTTAAAAAAGGACGCTGGAAAAAACCCTGTTTTAAAAAGAAAAGAACAGCATGCCCTTTACAGATCTGAATTACACTAAACAGAAATATATACCTGTATACAGTGTGTGTGTGTGTGTGTGTAAAGTAGTTACACAGGAAATTATAAATCACATATCACAAATCAACTGTTCACAGTGAAGTATTTGCTGAAATTGCAGTACCTCTTATCCAGTGTACAGATGTTATCGTGTGCATAGAACACCACGCCTGATTCCAATGTTCTAAAATCTAAAAAAGAACAAAAAACACACTGGTACCTTTTTGTAAAATGGATCATCCTGTTAGTTGAACTATTTCTTTAAATGTTTCTCTGGCTGCTCTTCACTTTGTTTTTAATAAATAGTCTCCCCACGTCATGGCACCCGTAGCCCTGTGTGCAGTACAGGGGAACGGGGGGTTGTTATGGCACCCGTAGCCCCGCGTGCAGTACAGGGGAACGGGGGGTTGTTAACCGTGAGTAGCCCGCGCGTGCAGTACAGGGGAAGGGGGGGTTGTCATGGCACCCGTAGCCCTGCGTGCAGTACAGGGGAACGGGGGGTTGTCATGGCACCCGTAGCCCTGCGTGCAGTACAGGGGAACGGGGTTGTTGCACCCGTAGGCCTGCGTGCAGTACAGGGGAACGGGGGTTGTCATGGCACCCGTATTCCCCGCGGCAGTACAGGGGAACGGGGTTGTCATGGCACCCGTAGCCCTGCGTGCAGTACAGGGGAACGGGGGGTTGTCATGGCACCCGTAGCCCTGCGTGCAGTGTGTGTGCCGGGTGTTTCTTACTGTATAGGAGCTGTCATTTTGCACAGTTTGAGCAGCCGCTTTGCTTCATGCTTCTTTCTCCCAAACTGCACCAGGTGATACTTATTATAGAAGAAGAGACACCATACACACCACGGATTCACTCGGAATATACAGGACTTGTACCAATTTCCTGTCAACTGTGAATGAACCAAATCTGTGAAATATCGAGGGGACGAGTCTGTGGAGCTAATTGCACACTTAACATTACTGTAGAGGTTCCAGTACAATATAAACCCTGCCATGGCAGTAAGGGGATTGATGTAACTTAAAAAAAGAGGATGGTGAGTAAGTAGATTCAAGAAACTGCACAGAGTCCTTTTCTTCAGTCAGTTGTTATGTTTATTGAAATATGCAGGGAGTCTGGTCCCAGGTACAGGACACAGAATACTCGTTCTTACAATTGTTGCATGACATTAAATACCCTTCTGCATAGGTGTCTCTCTCCTCCTCTTTCTCTGACACTTAACCAATAGAAAAGGTACAACTCATTATCCTGTTAACATATATTTCATTTAGTGTGAGTGTGTGTGTGTGAGTGTGTGTGTAGTCTAGTGTGACGACCTCTGAACTCAGTGCATTCCTGGTGCCACAAGAAGGTCCATACATCTGGTTTTTGTCATCTTCCTTGTAACTATCTCTCCGTTTTGCCTTAGACCCTTTGAGTCCAGGTTCTCTTACTCTCCTTGAATTTTGGTCCAGAAGAGTCCCTGGACCCTTCACTCCCTTTATGCTTTGGATTCAAAAGTCTAGAGCCTGGCCCCTTCTGGTGGAATATACAGGACTTGTTACCTTGCAGTCAATGTTGGACAACTTGTGAAACATGAACTTATCAATTGTTAGCAGTACATGCAATTTGAACCAAACAGTCTGTGGAGCTAATTAGTTTCTTTTCAGAAAGAACACCAGTATGTAGCCAGTCCAGTAAACTGCTAATAAATTCTCGATCCATGTTTTCCAACAGGGATGGTTTCCTTCTTGGGGTCACCCCACCACCTTTGCTTTCTCAATATCTTGGCATGCCTGCAGTGAATCCTCTTTAAATATGGACAGGTTTTGGGGGTAAATGAATCCCACCCAGTCTTTCTGCATCGCTGGTAAACACGTAGCATTCGGGCACCACTGTGCTTGGGAGACAGCTTGCTCATTAATATCATGAACTTGTATTGAAACGATAGACTACCCTTAATGTGTGGTGCAGAACACTTTCAGCTTGGCAGAGACTCAGACAGGCGTGACTTATCAAACACGTGCACTAATGACTTCAAATATTCAGATCTGCCAGAATGTTTGTTTGAATTCTTCTTTGTTCTGTGAAGGGCTGACTCACCTGGATGTGAAAGCTGTGTGAGTGAACATTAGCAGGCTCTGTCTGGGACAGAGTGAGAACATAAGAACATAAGAAAGTTTACAAACGAGAGGAGGCCATTCAGCCCATCTTGCTCGTTTGGTTGTTAGTAGCTTATTGATCCCAGAATCTCATCAAGCAGCTTCTTGAAGGATCCCAAGGTGTCAGCTTCAACAACATTACTGGGGAGTGCTCTCCATTCAACTTGCACAGCAGTGCCACGCTGGAGCTCTGATTAGATAAGATAAAGCAACACATTGCAAACACTGCAGAGGTCCTGTAACAACACAAAGGAGATGCAGTAACTCACACAGGCCTGCTTATTGACTGAGCCTCTGAGTCCCAGTCTCTTGATCAGACCTCGGTTTACCTGCGTCCCTTTGACAGCTCAGTCGGAGTGCAGTTCACCTGCTGGTTGACAGCGGCTGGGCAGGGAGGTTAGTGAACCCCAGAGTGTTTCCCCTCTCACACACTCTGAACCCCTCCTGGCAGGCAGGCAGGCAGGCTGTCATTCTGTCTGGTGTTTCCTCTCTCACACACTCTGAACCCCTCCTGGCAGACAGGCAGGCAGGCTGTCGTTCTGTCTGGTGTTTCCTCTCTCACACACTCTGAACCCTCTGTTTCCCCCAGACAACAAACCTTGAGTTTTTACTCAGACCATCATAAGCAACACTATAGCAGGCTGGCCTATTACATCATGTCGCTTCCGTTGCCAAAAGAGATTTGCATTGGAATCGTGCTCGGTCATGTCGCTCATAATACATCATCCTGCTCCTGGGAAAGACATCAAAGCACGGATCTGAAAACCAGCAGAATGATCAGTCCTCAGGATTACTCAGCCCACTTGAAGCACTAGAAATGTGTGCCGCCGTGGGGCTCTGTTCAGAGTCCATACAGACTGAGAGGATCCACAGCAGGAGAGACCTCCAGTGGGTAATGCAGGGCTCAGTGGTTCGCGGTGGGTAATCGGAGGTGGGCTTGTTCAGACTTCCTCAAACTCATTTCAAAAGGATGATAAAGAGCAGCTCGGGTTACAGACACTCTCACTTTCAAAGGGCGGGCTCACAAGCCAGCAGCTCATGGAACAGTCCAGTCGCTACTTACCAGTGTTTAAAGTGATTGAAGCTACAGAAAGGATTCTGTCAATCGGCCGATCTGCTGTGCACAGCCAGTCTCAAATGTTTTGAAAGAAACGCATGTTTTAGTAAACGTGACTCTTTATTTTAAAACATGACATCGGCTACTACACTAGGTTAAACGGTTTGCAAGCCATGCTTTCAGATGTTGTTGCACTTCTTTTGAAGAGAACATTTGACCCTGTGATGACCTGGTATATGAAACAATAACAGACGACAGGAAACTAAACCAAGCTGAGAACTTTCTTTGCCGGAGTGTAGACCCAGATTGAACTTTTAAAAAAAGACCTGGGGTCAGTATTCCTGAAACTGTCTAAGACAAAAAAATCTTCTTAACTTTTTTTTCTATTCTTGAAAAAAAAAAGTATTTTCTTAAAGATGTTCTTAACTTTAAGATACCTAAACACTTGTCTTAAAATTCGCTCTGGCACGTATGTAGGAGAATCACGATTAAATATTTTAATAGTTTTTAATGAAGTGTGTGTGTGTGTGTCATATATATATATATATATATATATGTCAATCTTATGAATTCCCCAATAGTAATTTTTCATTATGGGTTTGTTGGTATTTTAAGATAAGTTTAATATTGCTTCATAGATGTTATATGCCTGAATGTAAAAGCTTTTCAGTTTTGAGTGACTGTTTTTTAACCTCAAGAAGACCTATAATCTGTTAGTCGTACAACAATCTAGTCACTGTTTTCGCAAGTCGTAGTCCTAAGGACAGATCAGTGAAGCAGGAGCACCCCCAAGCAGGAGCACCCCCAAGCAGGAGCATCCCCAAGCAGGAGCACCCCCAAGCAGGAGCATCCCCAAGCAGAAGCATCCCCAAGCAGAAGCATCCCCCAAGCAGAAGCATCCCCAAGCAGGAGCATCCCCAAGCAGAAGCATCCCCAAGCAGAAGCATCCCCAAGTAGAAGCATGGTTTTCAGTCATACAGGGATTTGGGCCATTTTTTTTAACTGTATTTCTATTAAGTTGAGTCACAAGAACACAAACCACACAATCTCTTTCTAGTTAAAAGCCAGTCACAGACGATTATTGGTATATTCATTTTATTGTTGCATTATTTCTGTTTAGATTTGGCCTAATATATACAGGGTCAAAATAAATTGCTCGGTTGAAACGTTTCATTTGCGTGTTGTATTTATTTATTGTATTAATCCGATGTGTAATACGTAGCTATCCGGGTTTAAATCAATACACGAATATGTACAATGTGGTGTATATTTATTGTATTAATCCGATGTGTAATACATAGCTGTCTGGTCGGGACAGTCCTGATTTCCTAACAAATGTCCCGCGTCCCGATGCATAGGAAGAAAGTCCTGATATTTACCCATAGAAAAAAAAAAATTTATTCTGCACAGTAGAGATAGTGAAAACCACACACTGTGCTCTTCGTGCGGCTGACACATCATATTATTAGTATATGATATAGTATGACCCCTCCTATGTGTATGATGCCTATACTTCTTGGCTTCAGTTAGTCGAACAGCATGAATGGAGACCTGCTGCTGTCAAGCCTGATGCTTTCAGCAGCGGATTAGAACGGGCCTGAATGGAAAAAGTGACTCTCAGGACACTGTATAGCCAAGTGTGTCCCAAAACGACAATCACTCCTGATTTATATTCAAGACACTGATGCTGGAGCCAGAAAACAGCTCTGTGCATTGAGGCTTCAACCCTTGACCTCTGGTGCAGGAGACTTGAGTGAGTGAAGGGGCTGGTCTGGTACCCCCCGGAGTGAGTAAACTGCTCTGTTTAGAACTCCATGAGGTCACAGTGGTTCCCAGACTCCCAGTTCTGTCCGTGCTGGAACACAACAGAGAATATTAATGTGTGCTGGTTCTATACCATGCATGTGACCTCCATTACTGAACAGCGCAATGCACATTTTCTTTTCTTCTTTTGTAATTGGACTTTGTCGTGACCCACACAAATCTGTGACCTCCCAAGGGAAAACACCATTTCTGCTTTGGATGGAGTGAAGTAAACAGCTTGAAATAACCCTTCGTAAATAGTTTTCAGTGGAAGCCAAGGAATACAAAACAAAAGTTTGTTTCACTTGGATGAAGACAGAAGAAAAGCAAGCTTGCCAGAATTAGTGAGCAAAGCATGCTGAGACAAATCTACAGCGTCTCTCTTCAGAGAGACACAGAGCCAGATTTTACAAGTGAAGCATTTACACGGTGCAGAGGTTGGCGTAGCTGGGATTGAAATGGTTCAGTCTTGCAACACCAGTGACATGTGATCAAGGCAAAGTGGCAGTGTGTGTAAAACGGCTGTATTTCTAGGGAATGAATTATCCAGGGATGAAACATTGAGAACCTACAAACCCCTTTTCCCAGGTCTTCACAGTGTTAATTGGACTGGATGTAACAGCACATAAGAAAAGAAGCCCAGAATGTGAAGTGACAGAAGCTCCTGTCAGTAGCGGCTTTGCTTCACCTCACAATCCAGGGCATGGAGCCTTTGGTACTGGCACTGGATTAGCTGTTCAGAGACTATAACTTGATTAAGTGTAACATTGACACATGCAATTGCCTGAGCTATTGAAGACTATATTTTGGGGACGTCGCGTCCAAATTGGCTAAAACTCTGCATGACATATGATCTCATTGAATATGCTTGCCATAGTCATTTTACTGATTCCTACAATGTGCAGTTTATTTAATTTTGGAAATGCTAAAAGAAACATAATGATAAACATGTTGACTAGAATTCAATTGAAGACACTGAGAAAGATATTTCTCATGACCTTTTAGGCTCTTTTAGTGTTTCTAAATGTAGCACTACTGCGTGTGTGATAGTTACAGGTAATGGTTTATAACCTGGCCTGTACTGGTACGTGCAGGGTCCCTTCTGAATCTGTTAAAGTGTACTCACAAAAAGGAGCCCAAGCAAAGAGTCTGGAGATGCTAACCTCCCCGCCGCCCCCTCCCCTGCTCCTTGTGGTGATCTCATCCCTGTCTTTTTTCTCTTGGAGTAGTGAGATCAGCTGGGCTCTGTGCACCTAGCTGAGATTGTTCTCTGGAGAGCTGGGCTCTGTGCACCTAGCTGAGATCGTTCTCTGGAGAGCTGGGCTCTGTGCACCTAGTTGAGATCATTCTCTGGAGAGCTGTGCTCTGCGCACCTAGCTGAGAATTCTCTGGAGAGCTGGGCTCTGTGCACCTAGCTGAGATTGTTCTCTGAGATTGAGTGTCTCTGGAGATTGCTGAGGCTCTGTGCATCTAGCTGAGATCATTCTCTGAGAGCTGGGTGAGGTCACCTTCCTGGAGCTCAGCAGTGACAGGCTCCCCAGGGAGGTCAGAGAGGACAGAGCATGTGTGGGACCAGGTCACTGTCCACGTGACCCTCCAACTCCTGGCCAGAGCAAGCTGTGAAACCAGGAGAGGGCTAGGGTTCATAAATATCTAAAAATTGACAGTTTTCTGAGGAAGTGTTGGGAATAGGAGTAATGAAGGGGAATCGAGTGGCAGAAGTGCCGACAACAAGGACCGATCAGCAGGGAAAAACTAAAACCTGAAAAGCTTGCAGATGCTAAACGGCTTGCTCTGCTAGCTGACCTGGCAGATAATTGTGATCGTTTAAATATTCTTAACACCAAGAGTTTACCCAAATGTAATACGAAAGGAGGCTAGGAATCTGATAAAAGATTGTGAAATTCAAGCCAGTTCTCGTGTTCGCCATGTAGATTCAGAGAGACAGACAGGGTCAGAGCCGGAGAGTCCACACTTTAGTAGAGTAGATGCCCTTTGTTTCCTTGAGCTGCAGCACAGTGTTCAGAGGATACTCATAACCTCCTGCTGCTGCAAGTAGTGATATGAGCATGCCTGCAGCTGACACCACCTACAAACAGGACAGCCAACAAGTCCTGGCATCTGATGATGTAGCATTCTAAACTATGCTTCGCATGTAGTAACTAGACACGCAGGAGTCCTATAGTAGTAGAACACTGAGCGTGTTTGTGGGACTCGGCAAAGACTCTGATGTAGAAGCGCGCAGAGCTCTATGTGTCTCATTGATTAGAAGATACTGAAACTAAATACCCAAGGCCTCAGAGGCATTCTGTCTTTTTGCCATCTCATTACTACAGGAATTATTTGATGTCGTTAATGTGTGCCTCTTGCCTTGTGAAATGCAAGATAGACCTTCAGAGGAGGCTGCTGATCTTGTGAAATGCACGATGGACCTGCAGAGGAGGCTGCTGATCTTGTGAAATGCACGATGGACCTGCAGAGGAGGCTGCTGATCTTGTGAAATGCACGATGGACCTTCAGAGGAGGCTGCTGATCTTGTGAAATGCACGATGGACCTGCAGAGGAGGCTGCTGATCTTGTGAAATGCACGATGGACCTGCAGAGGAGGCTGCTGATCTTGTGAAATGCACGATGGACCTTCAGAGGAGGCTGCTGATCTTGTGAAATGCACGATGGACCTTCAGAGGAGGCTGCTGATCTTGTGAAATGCACGATGGACCTGCAGAGGAGGCTGCTGATCTTGTGAAATGCACGATGGACCTGCAGAGGAGGAGGCTGCTGATCTTGTGAAATGCACGATGGACCTGCAGAGGAGGCTGCTGATCTCGTGAAATGCACAATGGACCTGCAGAGGAGGCTGCTGATCTGTGAAATGCACGACGATGGACCTTCAGAGGAGGCTGCTGATCTCGTGAAATACACGATGGACCTACAGAGGAGGCTGCTGATCTCGTGAAATGCACGATGGACCTTCAGAGGAGGCTGCTGATCTCGTGAAATGCACGATGGACCTGCAGAGGAGGCTGCTGATCTCGTGAAATGCACGATGAACCTGCAGAGGAGGCTGCTGATCTTGTGAAATGCACGATGAACCTGCAGAGGAGGCTGCTGATCTTGTGAAATGCACGATGGACCTTCAGAGGAGGCTGCTGATCTTGTGAAATGCACGATGAACCTGCAGAGGAGGCTGCTGATCTTGTGAAATACAGGATGGACCTGCAGAGGAGGCTGCTGATCTTGTGAAATACACGATGGACCTACAGAGGAGGCTGCTGATCTTGTGAAATGCACGATGGACCTGCAGAGGAGGCTGCTGATCTTGTGAAATGCACGATGGACCTTCAGAGGAGGCTGCTGATCTTGTGAAATACAGGATGGACCTTCAGAGGAGGCTGCTGATCTTGTGAAATACACGATGGACCTACAGAGGAGGCTGCTGATCTTGTGAAATACAGGATGGACCTACAGAGGAGGCTGCTGATCTTGTGAAATGCACAATGATCCTACAGAGGAGGCTGCTGATCTTGTGAAATGCACGATGGACCTACAGAGGAGGCTGCTGATCTTGTGAAATACAGGATGGACCTACAGAGGAGGCTGCTGATCTTGTGAAATGCACGATGAACCTACAGAGGAGGCTGCTGATCTTGCTTTCCTCTGGGGTTCTGTAACTCAGACTCATGCTGGCAGACGCCTTCCCCCCTGCAGTTCAGTCTACATGATGCCTCATTACTGCAGCTGATTGAATATCATTAGGCAGAGCCGAGCGCGTCACTCCTGCAGGAAGGGGGAGAGGCGACACTGAGGTCTGTGTTGAACTGGTAGCTCTAATTGAGTATTACAGGTCTGCTGTGGGGGGATACAGTACTGTGTTACTGGCACACGTATTGTTGTTTAAATCTCACTTAAATGTGTGTTCTACTAGCATTTGCAATTATTCACTGATTTCAGTGAATCATTTTGTGATTTCCTGAATATTTTCATAATTTGAATTAGTTGTCTTACACTGACACAGTACACCTATAGGCAGACACTGCATTAGGAACAGGCTTGGACTAATATTTGAGTGCCCCCTTTTATAAAGCAGTGTGCACACAAGCTTCTGAAGGTGTAGATCCTGCAGATCTTAGTCACACTGGGAAGGGTGTAGGGAACAGCTTCCTGGAGATCTTAGTCACACTGGGAAGTGAATCATGCAAAGGGTGTAGGGTGTAGGGAACAGCTTCCTGGAGATCTTAGTCACACCAGGAAGGGAAACATGCAAAGGCTGTTTTGTCCTGGCTCTTCTGTTTTCACTAGGGATGCACCGAATCCAGGATTCAGCCTGAATACCTTCTATTTGAGCAGGGTTCGGATTCGGCCGAATACTTAGGATTCGGTGAATCGAATCCTATATCCGCCCAAACACACACCCAGTTTAATACATCACTCCAATGTGTGCAGTTCTTCTTTAAATAAAAGACATGAATCCGGAATTGAACGTAACTGTTGTATTTAATAACAAGAACACGTTTGATGAACTCTGTCGCAGCTCTCGACTCCCTAAATTACTGGTGGCTCACGCACTAAACACGTCACGCAGCTGCTGAATGCAAACATACCCCCGTATGCAACAGCACATTCACATCCCACTTTTATTAAACCTGTAATATACAATAATGACAAACTGCTGTAGACTTTTGTGCTTTGTTGCTTTGTCTGTCAAATGTGTTCTAGAGATCATACTGAGATTAAAAAAAATAAATAATTGGTGCACACAAATATATATTTTTTGTAACTTTACAACTGTCAGATGTGCAAAACGTTGTTAAACAATATGCTTTAGTAAATTAAATGTTATTGCATTGTGCCAATACAAGTCGAACCATTTGGGAACTGCTGTGTTTTATTAAAATAATTTTTAAACTATTTCATAGCCTATTTGATATGTGTTACACACACGGTGCATTTAAATCAACGTGGGTTTTATTTCTCAGGGAGATCATTCAGGTCACTCATCACGGTAATTTTTCCCTCATAGCTCTCAGATAGGGTTGTCAACAGGCTCCAGAATCTCGGGACACTTTAAGGCAGGTCAGGTTGTTTAACTCACCTCTCTAAACTGCAATGTATTCGACATGTAAGGTGAGTGTGAATTGCTTCAGCAGTTTAGTAAATGTATTTAAGTGTTTAATTGTGGTGGCGATTCTATCCGGAGAGCCTCGTAACAACAATTAATCATATTGCTTGAATTTTTTTATACAGTAAACAATATCTATCAAAATAGCGCAACACCATTATTATAGATAACTTTGCACTCATCTGCACTCTTTCATTTAACCTTGTGGCAGCAGGTAAAGTTTCGGTTTAATATTTCTTGCTTCACACAGTCCAGTATAGGTCTGATTGATGGAAACGATCCTCACAGGCAGGTGTGTGCTTTTGGTAACAATTAAGTAAAACAATTAAATTAATTTAGCAACAGTTCACACAATTCACATTCACTTTACTGAATCCATTGCAGTTTAGAGAGGCGAGTTACAAAACCTGACCTGCCTTAAAGTGTCCTGAGATTCTGGAGCCTGTTGACAACCCTACTCTCAGATCAGGTGACACAGGTTGAAACGTCGTTAAAGAAAATAGTGGGTTATGACAAAGATGCAGCTCTCCTTTCTCGTAAAGGTAAAGTTAACGGTTCTGTATTTTGCCATTTCTTTTGTGGGGGGAGGGGGGTAGTGGTAAATTGTGTAGTCAGTTTTTCATTCAACAGTTTCCTTCAGTGTTTCTTGACAGTTCGGTATTCGGACAAATCTTTTGAGATGGATTCGGTATTCGGGCTGAATCCCAAAAACTTGGATTTGGTTCATCCCTAGTTCTCACGCCTCCTAATTCTCATTTCATTTGCTTGTCATAAACCCCATTACTGAAAAATAGCACTTGGAATTGAAGAAGGTAAAACTGAAACTGTTTCCACAGATATATCAATTCCGGTTGTATGGGTGTCCTCATAGCTAGTTACAGCCATGCCCATAACTATAAAACACTCAGTAGAGCTGAATGTAGAAATCCTTCAAACTTACTAAATCCAGTGACGCATGTTTCAACGAGAAGTCTTTCTCAATGGAAATTGCGACACTTCTTGACTAAGGGAACTAGTCCAAACTCATTGAGCTGTAAACAGTTATTTAACAGACTGGTTTTGACAGGGCACTGCAACCATTTGATCTGCACAAGAGTGAAAACACCACAACCACTGCTGTAAAAGTTTCCCACAGTAAAAGCACAGCAAAGTGTAATAAAGCACGCTAAAAGCATGGTAAAGCACAGAGAGGTATGGTAAAGCATAGGGAAGCATTGTAAAGCACAGAGAGGTATGGTAAAGCATAGGGAAGCATTGTGAAGCACAGAGAGGTATGGTAAAGCATAGGGAAGCATTGTAAAGCACAGAGAGGTGTGGTAAAGCATAAGGAAGCATTGTGAAGCACAGAGAGGTATGGTAAAGCATAGGGAAGCATTGTAAAGCACAGAGAGGTATGGTAAAGCATAGGCAAGCATTGTAAAGCACAGAGAGGTCTGGTAAAGCATAGGGAAGCATTGTAAAGCACAGAGAGGGATGGTAAAGCATAGGCAAGCATTGTAAAGCACAGAGAGGTATGGTAAAGCATAGGCAAGCATTGTAAAGCACAGAGAGGGATGGTAAAGCAGGTTAATAAACTGGGTGAACTCTGGTACAGTAAATACATAGTATAACCACTGGGGAAAAGCATGGGGGGAAAACTACAAAAAACACTGTTTTTTGCTACAGATAAGTAATGATCTAAGCAAAAATATAATTGGATAATTCTACAGAACTCACATAATAGTATATTAAGCAGACAAGAAATGAAATAGTGTGTTCGTCTAAATAATGTCCAGCTTAGTGAATCGGCAGCATTGAGTCCTGTGTCCCTCTGTAATAGCAGGGTGCAGATGCGTGTCCCTCTGCAAGAGCAGGGTGCAGATGCATGTCCCTCTGTAATAGCAGGGTGCAGACGCATGTCCCTCTGTAATAGCAGGGTGCAGACGCATGTCCCTCTGTAATAGCAGGGTGCAGACGCATGTCCCTCTGTAACAGCAGGGTGCAGACGCGTGTCCCTCTGTAATAGCAGGGTGCAGTTGCTGCACTGGCGGGTTGCGCAGTGAGCCCGGCCCACTGTCTCTCAAGCTGCACACACTCTGCTGGAAGGTTGCAGAAGCTCAAGGCTGTATTGCCTTGTGTGTCACACCTGGGAATCATCTGCCTTCACAGCTCTCTGCATTCCTCTTTTAATATGTTTGGATTAGGATGCCAGTGGACACTGACCAGCTTCTGAGCAGGGCGCACTGGCACAGCATGAAGCCGGGCTAAGCCTGCCTGACTCTGCCTGTGTGTCAGCTGTCTGGCTGCTCCTCTCTCAAATGAGAGGTGACAGGGAGCCCTGGAGGCTAGGGGAGGAAAGCAGAATGGCTCCAGTGTTCGACGGGGTGGTAATATCCCTCTTCCACACACGGCAGCTTGAACGTTGTGTTACAATAACACGGTTAGAGCAGAACCGTGCAGAGCTTGTACAGCAGCACTGACTTCCAGGCACAGGGTATCTATGGCTTAAAGGAAAGACACTGAAGAAAACAGTTCTTAAAAGCTTTATGGTGAAAAAGAAAATTAGAAAAAGTCTCCCAAATTGCAGAGTGCTTGTTAGGGACCCTCTGCGCAGATCACATCAGTCTGTCTGCCACACTTTACATGGTGATCATGATAACGGCCTTGATTTTAAATCAAACTTTTATCATGCACTCCTAGCCTCTCCTGGACATTTGGATTGCATTTGGCGCTAAACCCTCTTTTTTATAATGAGGGCACTTTTTTTCCGCAAAGCTGTTCCTATACTCTTATTATGCCCTTACCATGTTGTCAGCTGATCCTCTTTGTTGCTGTCTATGATTTGCTGAGTGGTTGTTACAGTTTGTATTCTAGCACTGTGGTCAGCTGATCCTCTTTGTTGCTGTCTGATTTGCTGAGTGGTTGTTACAGTTTGTATTGTAGCACTGTGGTCAGCTGATCCTCTTCAGTTGTTGCTGTCTGATTTGCTGAGTGGTTGTTACAGTTTGTAGTCTAGCGCTGTGGTCAGCTGATTTTATATACATTTTACCACCATTTTCTCCATAATTTGAAATGCCCAATTCTAATGGACCACCTCACCACTGCAACCCACTTACCGACTGAATATCCAGGGGCAACCTCCATCCATGCTGTCCAGCCTGTCCAATCAGAACCGCTCGGCTGCTCCTCACACTTCAGCACTTTCATTTCCATTGTAACTTAGCTGCCACTTCCTTTAGCATTAGACATGGCCTGTCTCATTAAGTTATGGAAAGGGCTGTGTTCTGTATGCTGTGGGTTTTGATGCGTTTCTCATGTTACTGGGCAGGAAAGTGCAGTCTCACACTTCAGTCTGTCGGAGCAGCTCTTTTCCCAGCACAGCTGCTGTTCACACGTTATCCTTCATGTGCAAGTCTTGGGTATTTGTCAGCCCTTAAAAGCAGTTCTTCTATTCATTCAATAGGAATTTCATCTGTAACTTCATCATAAATACTGGGGCTTGTGATTACAGCTGTGTAACATCCAAGCAACAAAGCTGCCTTTTTCATCCAAGTGTAATAACTTCGATTTAGTTTGTGCTTTTTAAACACTGCTCACTGTGTTTTTCTTCTGGTAAAGTTGGAATCCTTTATCCTTTGTGTTCACAAACTCTAACCTGTTGCTGGTGAGACAGTTCAGTAGTTTAATTGGTCTGGCCCTATTCACGGCTGCAAATTATTAGAGCAATGAAGCTGCATCTAATTGAATTCAGGTGCATTGTTAATTTGTCATTAAGGGTAAGCAAATGGGCTGCCTGTCTTACACAGTTGGGCTAATCTCTTTAGACGTGTGTGTGTGTGTGAGATGCACCCTGGAGACTGCTGTTTCATTTGCAAGTCTTTAAACATTGATTGCACCTTGTGGCTGCCTGTGGTCGGAAACATTGCAGTAACTTTACTGAGGAAATGTTTGCCCAGTTTAAGTAATGGATTATGCGGCATCTTTATTGCATTGGTTTTAATGGTATTTATCATTTCAAACAAAGGGATGTTTTTATAACTGCAGAACAATTCATTTTATTGCATTACATCACAGGTCTTTGTCACTGTCTTAATAGCTTTCTCATTGGTGATCGCAAGTGGAAAATGGTATTATTCATGTGCACCAGGTAAAACATTCAATAAACTGGGCATCGCACTGCAGGGATGGAAATAAGACTTCCGTTGCATAGCAGTTTGATCCATTCTTGGTTTTACTGTGAGTTTAATCACACACCTGAGCTTGTTATACAAACTGACATATCAAGCTTGTATTAAAACCTGGCATGGGTAGCACTGCTATGCAATAGGAGTCTTATTAACATCCCTGCACTGCATTTTCAGTAAGATTGACTTCATCTTAAAGGGATTGCATCCATTTTCAAACCTTGCACATCCATTCACTATATTGGTCCTGAATGTAGTTTTTAAGATATTGAAAATACAAATTACAAATACATGTAGATCATGTTACTATAGGGTGTGCTTCTTTTCAATTAGTTTTGAATGTGGGAACACCCCTATAGCATCACATCTTCAGGGTTTTCAATTCGTTTTGAATGTGGGAACACCCCTATAGCATCACATCTTCAGGGTTTTCAATTCGTTTTGAATGTGGGAACACCCCCATAGCATCACGCCTTCAGGGTTTTCAATTAGTTTTGAATGTGGGAACACCCCCATAGCATCACGCCTTCAGGGTTTTCAATTAGTTTTGAATGTGGGAACACCCCTATAGCATCACGTCTTCAGGGTTTTCAATTCGTTTTATGTGGCACTTACAAGGTAGTAGGGGGCACCAGTGTCATCGAGACGCATTGGCACATTTCTGTATGGTTTAAGCATATGTTGGACTAGTAATGGTCTGCTTGTAGTTTCTGACAAAGTACTCCGTCAGTGTAATGAAGGAGCTTTATTTCAGCACTGCTAACAGCAAAGCAAGAGCAACAAGAACAACAATTGTACTTTAGGATCATCAGGGCCCTGCAATACAAGACTGGCTGGAAAAAGAACTGGTATTTTCTAAGAAAATCAATGACATGCTCTGATGCAAAATATTTTCTTTCACTCAACTTAAATATACCCCTACTGCTTTAAATCACACATGTTATACAGAGCAGTGTGCAAAACTGTGGGACCACCCCAGAAAAAATGACCTTTGGAAGCTATAAACAAACTGGAATGTAAGCAAAGTCTGCATTCTAAAGAAGCTGAGTGCGCAGATAGCGGAACTACGGAAGAATGCAGCAACCATCCATCTATAATCACAATAGTTTAAATATTGTCTTTCAGAGATGATCCTTTTTATTTCAATTATTATCTTTTGATATTGATGCTATTTATAAATAAGTTAGTATTCCTCCGTTTAGTTGCATATTATTACTTTCTTTGCACACTGTAATGGGTAACTGCCCGACATATTACTACTGTAGTATTATTATTATTATTATTATTATTATTATTATTATTATTATTATTTATTTAGCTGCTGTCTTTATCCAAGGCAACCCATCTATTTATTTATTGATTTGGTATTTATTTATTTTGCTTCAGTCTCAGATAACTCAAGATATTTAAATACAAAGACGATAATATCTCTAATGTTGGATTGATACAACACACAGGGAATTAAGGCTTAGGCTATTTGAATGGAATGGAAAAAAACGCAACAAGATTTATACTGTATAGAGAGCAAGTACCTGAGGCCTCTTCTGAACACAATACATCTATACTGTAGGTACAAAGATATCTTGTCTTTCGTAATAATAATTCAAAAGCAGTATTTATAACAATTTGTGAATTTAAAGAAGACAATAGACTTCAAAAATACTATTCTCAATTTCTCCATTTTTTGGTGGACTCGGCCGATGGAACAATGTTGGACTCCAAAGTGGAGTATGCAGAGTTACAAGATTACAGCATTACAAAGACACAATCACAAAATGAGAGAGAGAGAGAGAGAGAGAGAGAGAGAGAGAGAGAGAGAGAGAGAGAGAGAGAGAGAGAGAGAGAGAGAGAGAGAGAGAGAGAGAGAGAGAGAGAGAGAGAGAGAGAGAGAGAGAGAGAGAGACAGACACAGAGAGAGAGAGAGAGAGAGAGAGAGAGATGCAGAGTTACACAGAGTACAGCATTACAAAGACACAATCACAAAAAAGAGAGAGAGAGAGATGCAGAGTTACACAGAGTACAGCATTACAAAGACACAATCACAAAATGAGAGAGACACACACACACACACACAGAGAAGAGAGAGAGAGAGATGCAGAGTTACACAGAGTACAGCATTACAAAGACACAATCACAAAATGAGAGAGAGAGAGAGAGAGAGATGCAGAGTTACACAGAGTACAGCATTACAAAGACACAATCACAAAATAACAAATAAAACAAAAAAAAGGTTTGGTGATTATCGTAAAATACTCGATTACGAAGTACAGACATTTTGAACACAAATGGAGTACAGACGTATCGTTTTCTGATATGCAGGGAGTAGTTCATTAAAATGTTGTTATTTTGGATATAAATAACTTCTATTTAATGAGAGCTCAATAATACACATTTTATAAAATAATTTAAATAACCACTGCAGTGTAAATTACCATTTTTTTTTTTTTTTTTGTTATGCAATTATTGACACCATTTGACATGCGAAACCTGCATTGATGATCTGTAGCTCCACCAAGCAAGAAAGAAACAAACACACCAACCACGTATTTTAAAAGCCTATTTGGACGACAGTGGGAAATTGAGTGGAGACCCAGGGCAGAAGATAGGAGACTGTTTGTTTCACACAGAGGGTGGCGAGGGTACTGTATGGAATGGGTACGCAGTCACGGTGTAGCTGCTGAGTCATTGGGATCCTTTAGGAGCCGACTAGACGAAGTTTTGAGATCAATCAGCTGCTGGAAGCGCATGTGCGTTAGTGGCCTGAAAGGACTTGAGCTTGTAACTTTTTTTCTTGTTTTAGATTGACAGTGAATTTTATATACGCTCCCGTGGTCAGCCCCTGTGGTGTCCTCTGTTAATTCAGGGTTCCAAAGATAGGTCACACATGTTCTGTAATATCTCTATACTGTGAATGGAAAGTTTGTTTTAATGATGGGGAGAAGGAAGCTTTCCTTCCCTGCTTCTCGTGTGAGCTGAGCTGAATGGATTAGCTGCTCCGACACTCTGCACTCAGACAGGGGGGAGGAGTCTGCCATGGACATCAGAGCAAGAGAGAGAGACTGACAGACACTCGGAGAGAGAGACTGAGAGACACTCGGAGAGAGAAACTGAGAGACACTGCTTCACAGGAGTCTGCCATGGACATCATGTCATTACTGACAGTGCGAGAGAGAGAGAGAGACTGAGATTTAATGAATTGCAGTGCACAATGATGTTATCTTCCATGTTAGACACACACTCTTCTAGTTTCTCGCCTGCTCAATAGCCTGTTGTGTGTGTTCTGTCTGACTCTTCAGTGTCTGCTAAGATCATGATATACCATGCTTATTGTCCATTACTCTGTAAGAGAAGCATTGTGTGCTGACGTCCGTGCAACACCGATGTGCTTCCCCTCCTTGCATCTGAAGCTGTTTCTGCTGGAATAGTTAGTAAGCATGGGGCAACACATGGTCCAAGTTAAAAACAACCGAACACACATCAGCAGGTATTAAACAGGTAAGAAATTACCTATTAGCAAATGGATTTAGAAAGTACCCTTTAGCACCAAGTTCATCGGTTTCTGTTTTAGAAACCTGAGTAAAAAGAAACTAAGCCTTTAGTAAATGCCTTTAGTATTTGCAAACTGTAATAATAAGGGTCATTTGACCCATGCTTCTTGAAGCGCTGGCTTGCGATGAACCTGTCGTAGCAGATGAGCCGGTATGGCAAGTGTCTGGTGGAAAGTACCCTGAGGCTGATCCAGCCAGTCCTGATCATAGACTCCCCCTCGCTGTTCAGAAAGTACCCTGAGGCTGATCCAGCCCGTCCTGATCACAGACTCCTCCTCGCTGTTCAGACAGCTGGAAATCCCATTTATCAGCTCTTCTCACTTCTCAGTCATGCGTGAAATCCAGCCATGATGGTGTCTGTGCAGAACACTGACTTCAATGCAGCGCTGAGCTGCTTGCATTTGGTTTGGTTTTGCTGTTTTGTGCTCAATCACTCCTGCCAAGTGCTGCTGATTTCAAACACACAATGCCATGGACTTGTTGTGATTTCCTAATTGTTATTGTCCCAGCATGCAAATCGAATGCTGCTGCTGCTGCTCCCGATGGCATGGGACCCAGAGCATGGCTTTGCATAATGACTCTAGAATTCAGGTCATGTTCTAGCATCATGAAACTGAGGAGCAGGACAGGTTTGAGAGAGCAGCCATAGAATTGAATTTAAACACAATCTTGGAACTGGAAGTCTAAAGGAATGAAGGGTTATGCTGGTTTTTTTTGGAAATGGGTAGTATACCAAGGATCTTAACTGTCTTCTGAATCTTGGTTGTTATTTGAAATACTAAAAGAAACAAATAATTTGATGACAAATGTTTCAACCAGTCTCTTTCAATGTGATTTGAAGTTTCGTATTTCTTGGGCACCATTGAGTTATGAGAGCAATTAAACTTAAAACTCCATGAAGAGCAAGTAGGAAGTACAATAAATGGATAAGAACGATTTCAAATAAGAGCAATTACAAAAACCGTGAATACAGATACCTTTAAGAGTAAAAAATATAATTATGATTGAGAGCAGTAGTGGAATACAGCAAAGTGTGGAGCAGTTCAGTGCAAGTACAAGCTGATGCAAGTACTGGTACAACTGGGTGCCATATAGTCCAGTATAGTCGAGAGGTGAGGTTTACAGATGCTGTCTGAACAGTTGTGTCTTGAGGAGGTGCCAGAAGGTGGTCAGGGACTGGCAGTCCTGATATCCATGGGTAGGTCGTTCCACCACTGAGGGGCAAGGGTGGAGAAGGAGCGGGCTCTGGAAGTGGGGGAGCAGGGGGGGGGGTACAGCTAATCTGCTGGTGGCGGAGGAGGGGTTGTAGGGAGAAATAATAGTCTGGAGATAGGAGGGTGCAGAAAGATCGAGGCAGCAATAGGCGAGAGCAAGAGTTTTGAATTGGATGCGAGCGGCAATAGGGAGCAGAGTAGCGTGGATTAATTAGGAACATAAAAACATAAGAAAGTTTACAAACGAGAGGAGGCCATTCGGCCCATCTTGCTCGTTTGGTTGTTAGTAGCTTATTGATCCCAGAATCTCATCAAGCAGCTTCTTGAAGGATCCCAGGGTGTCAGCTTCAACAACATTACTGGGGAGTTGGTTCCAGACTCTTCTGTAAAAAAAGTGCCTCCTATTTTCTGTTCTGAATACCCCTTCATATAATCTCCATTTATGACCCCTGGTCCTTGTTTCTAAAAAAAAGTTGAAAAAGTCCCCTGGGTCAACATTGTCAATACCTTTTTGAATTTTGAATGCTTGAATCAGATCGCTGCGTAGTCTACTTTGTTCAAGACTGAATAGATTCAATTATTTTAACCTGTCTGCATACGACATGCCTTTTAAACCCAGAATAATTCTGGTCGCTTTTCTTTGCTCTCTTTGTAGAGTTGCAATATCCTTTTTGGAGCGAGGTGACCAGAACTGAACACAATATTCTAGATGAGGTCTTACTAATGCATTGTAAAGTTTTAACATTACTTCCCTTGATTTAAATTCAACACTTTTCCTGTTCTGTGCTCAATGGAATGTCTTAGATTAGAGGAACTGATTAGAGGAACTGCTAATTGACTTATTTTTCTCCATTCTTGCTAATGGAATTTTTGCTAATGGAAGTCAGCAATGTGTTTTCCTTGTGTTTCCAATGTTTCGTTTAGATTTAGAACTGTGATGTTGAATCCGCTGTATTATTCACTTCCTGGCACCTACAGGCAGTATTGTGTGATGCACTGATGGGACGGATTCTTAGCCCTGCAGATGACATGAGGGCGATTTCTAGAACTGCAGATGACATGAGGGCGATTTCTAGAACTGCAAATGACATGAGGGCGATTTCTAGAACTGCAGATGAGATGAGGGTGATTATAGAACTGCTCGTGCAAACCAGACTCTCTTCAAAGTGTTTGTAGATGACTGTCTGTCAAAAACATGGTTTTCAACATGGCAATGATTTTTCAGTACAATAAATAGTACTGGTACGAACATGGCTTTTCAAATGTTCTTTGAAAGTGTAGATGAATATCTTATTTCATTTTTAAATAACTGAAAAACTAGGTGTGATTCCTCACTATACTATACTGTAGAGGTTTGATACACACAGGGCAGTGATTCCTCACTATACTGTAGAGGTTTGATACACACAGGGCAGGGATTCTCACTATACTGTAGAGGTTTGAACAAGGGCAGTGATTCCTCACTATTGTAGAGGTTTGATACACAAAGGGCAGTGATTCCTCACTATACTATACTGTAGAGGTTTGATACACACAGGGCAGTGATTCCTCACTATACTGTAGAGGTTTGATACACACAGGGCAGTGATTCCTCACTATACTGTAGAGGTTTGATACACACAGGGCAGTGATTCCTCACTATACTATACTGTAGAGGTTTGATTCCACACAGGGCAGGGATTCCTCACTATACTGTACACTGTGTTGCCTGTGCTAAGTGCCTCCCTGTCCTTCCCTAACCAGACTCCAAGGCCATCGTGGATGGGAACCTGAAGCTGATCCTGGGGTTGGTGTGGACGCTCATCCTGCACTACTCCATCTCCATGCCTGTGTGGGAGGACGAGGGGGACGAGGATGCCAAGAAGCAGACGCCCAAGCAGCGCCTCCTGGGCTGGATCCAGAACAAGATCCCCTACCTGCCCATCACCAACTTCAGCAGAGACTGGCAAGACGGGCGCACGCTCGGGGCTCTGGTGGACAGCTGTGCGCCAGGTGAGCGGCCACCAGGGGGCAGCAGCAGCAACACTGTTCACTGGGGTACAATACGATGCATGGCACAGTGTGCCAGGCTGATGCATGCGGGGGTCCAGATGAGCTGCGCTGAGCAATAAGATACGATTCTTTTATATGCTGGTATTGTTGAAAAGCAATGCTTGAATAAGGCAGCATAGAGGAGCATAGAAATCACACTGAGCATGTCTAGATATTCTGCCTTCTCGTGAATGACTACAGGCTCTGGAAGAGTGTAGTAAACACACACCGAGCAATGTGACTTGGGTGGAAAGGGACATGCTTGTGTGACGCTACTCTAGTACTGAAGTCCTGCTTATATTGAAGCTGGAGAGAAAGTTCCTGTGATTAATAGGAGAGACTAGCTGACATGAACACTGTGCTTCATAGGCTTTTGATACTTTGACACATTAAAGTGCAGTTCTGTGCCTTTACCCGTTAAGCTCCATGCTTACAAGGCTTCAGCTCTGTAAAATGTATTTGATCACCCACATTATTAATCATGAGTGAGAAGTCAACAAGTCGCTGTTCAGGGCTTGTCACAATCCCTTATCCTGTGTGTAGATGTCAACACGTTTTTGTTTGCTAACAGTACAGCAGTTCATGAGTGCAATCATTGTTTTTGTGATTTATAATAGATTAAGTGTGTATATAATATGACAAAGCAGACAGAACCTCACCCAAACTGCATGACATCTCTTATAATAAGAGACCCCCTAACCACACATTACAGATCTTTTTTATGATCACATGCAAGAGTTCTGATATTAACCAAGTCAGTGTGTTATTTGATTGGAGTGCCTTTCCCTACCCTTCACCCAGTCAGTCTGGAACAGCATTGCTGGAAACACTCATCGCTGCCCCAGCTACTTCCAGGTCTGAGGCTGCTCCTTTCCAAGTTCCTATCCTCTTTGAAACTCACTCATCGTTGTATTAGGCTGCTAATCACCAGGGAATATCAAATGAGTGTGTGTCTCATTTCCAGGTCTGTGTCCTGACTGGGAGAATTGGGATGGAGCCAAACCAGTGGACAATGCGCGGGAGGCCATGCAGCAGGCAGACGACTGGCTGGGGATCCCACAGGTAAAGAGACACATTGGCACAGCCAGTGAGGGGCAGCAATGGGTCGTCTTTCTTTCTTTCTTTCTTTCTTTCTCCTTTTCTTTCTTTCTTTCTTTCTTTCTTTCTTTCTTTCTTTCTTTCTTTCCTTTTCTTTTCTTTCTCATTATTCTGGTCCTTGTGCAGTGATGTCAAGAATTACAGTAATTCCATGACATCACCTGCTCATAGAAACAACACAATTACACTCCCTTCCTTATTGTAACACCCCCTGTAATGTGATCCAGACTGCTGTAGCTCATTCAGGCCTACCTAGCGCCTCAGCATGGCAACCGTTTCGAATGGGCTGGCTGGGGCCAAGGATTTAGTGTTGAATCCTTGAATGAGTCTCGAGTGACCAGTCTTCATCAGCTCCTAATGAGTGGTGAGTTTGAAAAGAACACCCCTGTGTTCTTTTCACACTGTCTCCACTCTCACACTGTTCACACTGTCTCCACTCTCACACTGTTCACACTGTCTCCACTCTCACACTGTTCACACTGTCTCCACTCTCACACTATTCACACTGTACACAGGAAAGGCGGCCCTTAAGGGGCGGAGATAATATCACCCTGCAGGTCAAATGATCATGAAAGTGCAAGACAGCAAGGCCTGTATACAGGGATTTCTTTTACCTCGTGCAGTTCGTGATACCATGGTTTGAAATGAAGACATGTTTCTTAAAACATAGATTTCTTTTGAGACCTATAAGGCATGGTGTGGAAAATGAATGGAAAGATTTTGTTAGCTGTAATTATTTTAAACTGCTAGTGTTGTGTTGGGCTGTACTTTGGGGTCTGGGGAGAATGAACAGCTCACATGTCAAAGCACTGCTGCACTCGGAGAGGGAAGCTGCTGTCTGTTGTGCGTTGACACGGCTCTGCAGTGCCACTAATTTGGTCGCATATGTAACCAAAAATTGCTTGTGTGAACGTACATTTAAATTTAGACTAGCAATCATTAAAGGTTCACTATAAAAAATAAATGTGATTTTTTTTTTTTTTTCTTTCAGCTGAAAGTATTTTTTTTTTTTTTTAAACAAAACTCTCAGATGTAATCTTGCATAGCTCAGTCGTAATGTACTCTGGGAATGTAGTTTATTGGTGTCCACTTCTTGTCTTTTCTGTCTCCAAACAAGATAAGGAAAATAACAAATTATTCATGTGATTTGGAGAGGTTTTAAAAAAAAAAACAACGTGATGATGAAAGGAATTCAGATATGTCTGCATCTCTACAATAAATGAGCAATGCAGACCTGTCAGAAGAGGAGCGCGCAGGGATCTTAAAGGCTTACAACCTGCTCACAGTCGACGGAGCACAAAAAGAGCAGACAAGTTCAACCAACAGTGGTGAAAAGATTTGCCCTGGCTTAGGTTTGACAATGTGAAGAAATGCACGTTTTGTCAGGATGCAGGGGAGCTGATGGCAGGCAAGACTGCATTTTTAACAGGGAGCCAGCAGTTCTAACATAAAACTTTATTAAAAGGGTTGGATTAGCGATTTGCTTTTCAATCAATCAAAAAATAAGCCCATTACTTTAAATACACTAGTGAAATAGATCTCTCTCTGTCTCTCTCTGTGTCTCTCTCTCTCTCTCTGTCTCTCTCTCTCTGTGTCTCTCTCTGTGTCTCTCTCTCTCTCTGTCTCTCTCTCTCTCTGTGTCTCTATCTCTCTCTCTCTCTCTCTCTCTCTCTCTGTGTCTCTCTCTGTGTCTCTCTCTCTCTCTCTCTGTGTCTCTCTCTCTCTCTCTCTCTCTCTCTCTCTCTCTCTCTCTATGTATAGTTGCACTAGCAGGTTTTCGTTTAGGTTTTTGCTTGCCTTGCTGTTTAGCAGGTTTTATATTTCCGTTTTCAGTCTAAATGATCTAAATAGCCCCTGTTTCTGATGATCTGAATAAGCCCCTATTTCTAAAGCTCCTTCAAGGTCTGTCTGGGTATCTATTAAGATCTGAATTGCATTTTGAAACCCTTGTTGACAGTGAGTGCTTCTCCTTATTCCTGTACACAACCTCCCCATTCACAGAGCCTGCAACATTATCAGCTTCTCTGATAGACCTGGGTGTGGCACACACTGTGCCCTTAGCAAACAGGTGGAGGTTGGGAATGGATTCCTTTTCACTTGCATCAGAGAGACACCGACACACACACACCTCAGGCATGATTAGCGAATGCAATATTTGCTCAACGGGCTGGATTCCTATTTCAATGGCCTTCCTGCTTGGTGTGAGTAAACGCTGCACTCTTCTGTTTCTGAGTTTGGACTCCCTTTCCGTTGCTCCACAAATAAACAGGCACTGCCGATTGATGTCACAAGCTGCTTGATGACATAAGGCTGTCTGCTTCATACAGGAGATGAATCAGATGCCATGGTTACTCCAGAATCATTTGTTGTGCAGTGATGCCTGTGTTATAATCGAGTCATAACCAATCGGATGTTTTCTCAATCAGCATTCTCACGTCCGTTAAACAGACGTCATTACATAAGAATATAAGAAAGTTTACAAACGAGAGGAGGCCATTCGGCCCATCTTGCTTGTTTGGTTGTTAGTAGCTTATTGATCCCAGAATCTCCTCAAGCAGCTTCTTGAAGGATCCCAGGGTGTCAGCTTTAACAACATTACTGGGGAGTTGGTTCCAGACCCTCACAATTTTCTGTGTAAAAAAGTGCCTCCTATTTTCTGCTCTGAATGCCCCTTTATCTAATCTCCATTTGTGACCCCTGGTCCTTGTTTCTTTTCTCGGGTCAAAAAAGTCAGCTGGGTCGGACATTGTCAAAACCTTTTAGAATTTTGAATGTTTGAATCAGATCACCGCGTAGTCTTCTTTGTTCAAGACTGAATAAATAAACATTTTTTAGCGTGTCTGCATACGACATGCCTTTTAAACCCAGAATAATTCTGGTCGCTCCATTTTGAGGTTTCTCTTCTAATCAGTACTTTCTGTTTTCTACATGTTAACCACGCCCTAATCCATGTGCTTGCATTTCCTTGAATCCCTACTGCATTCAGTTTGAGAATTCATATTTTATGCAGTACTTTGTCAAAAACTTTCTGGAAATCTAAATAAAACCATGTCATATGCTTTGCAATTATCCATTGACGACGTTGCATCCTCAAAAAAATCAAGCAGGTTAGTTAGACACAATCTCCCTTTCCTAAAACCATGCTGACTGTCTCCCAGGTTACTGTTACCATGTAGGTAATTTTCCATTTTGGATCTTATTATAGATCATATAATAGAAGTCAGGCTTATTGGTCTGTAATCAGTCTGCCGTGCTGCAGTGTAAACACTGAAAGCAGCCTGCAGGTGGTTTAATAGACAGGTATGTTTGTAATATCACCTGGACTTGCTTTTCATGTCATGTATTTTCCAGAATGTGTGCAGAGTACCTGAATATTATCTAGCACACTGCTCTGAAGTCACATGAGTCAAGCACAGTGTGTAACTGTACAGACATGACCATGTTTCGTAACTAGCTGCTAAAACAGATAACTGCGAGTTCAGGGGTAGTTAATACACCTTTTAGAGAACTGTTATGGATGTTAGACTGCAGGTCTGCGCCACCTTGCGGCTGGTTGTTATACCACACTGTTGCCTCCTGTGTTTCGTACTGCCACCCCAGTTGTTTATGTGTTCAACATGCCTTCCATTCACTAACAGCTTGTAGTTGTCTTTATTTCTTTTTTTTTTCTTTTTTTTTTAATAAATTTAGGCGTTGCCAATTATTTTTATTATTTTCACCCCAATTTTGGAAATAGCCAATTATTTTTTGGCTCAGCTCACCGCTACCACCCCCCGCGCTGACTCGAGGGCTTAAGATGAACACACACTGTCCTCCGACGCTGTGTGCCAGCCAGCCGTTTTTTTTTTTTTTCACACTGCAGACTCACCATGCAGCCACCCAAGAGCTCCAGCATCAGAGGACAACGCAGCTCTCGGGCAGCTTTACAGGCAAGCCCGCAGGTGCCCGGCCAGACTACAGGGGTCGCTGGTGCGCGGTGAGCCGAGGACACCCTGGCCGACCTAACCCTCCCTCCCCCCGGGCGGCGCTCGGCCAATTGAGCACCGCCCCCTGGAAGCTCCCGTCCTCGGTCAGCAGAGGAATAGCCTGGACTCGAACTCGCGACGCCCAGACTATAGAGCGCATCCTGCACTCCACGTGGAGCGCCTTTGCTGGATGCTCCACTCGGGAGCCCCAGTTGTCTTTATTTCTACATCAGAAACAAAAATCAGTTTGGTTTTGGCAAGTGAATTTGCAGTGTGTTTCACTGTATCTGTTCTTTGCAGTGTGTCTCACTGTGCATCTGTTCTTTGCAGTGTGTTTCACTGTGTATCTATTCTGTATATCTATTCTAACTCTCTAAACTGCTGGATTGAGTTTAAATGTATTTGGGATTGGTTGTGGTAGCTCTGGTTATTAGTGGCTCAGACTGCCACACTAGACCAAGATTATGGTTTGGATTTCATGAGATCATACACCACAAAGCCTATAATCGTCCTGAGCTGTTCTCAAATACTGCACTCAATTAATGAAGGCTGCCCTGACAGTGTGTCTGATATAGGCTACACTCACAGTGTGTATCTGTGTGTGTGTCTGATAGAGGCTACACTCACAGTGTGTATCTGTGAGTGTCTGATAGAGGCTACACTCAGTGTGTATCTGTTTGTGTGTGATAGAGGCTACACTCACAGTGTGTATCTGTGTGTGTCTGATAGAGGCTACACTCAGTGTGTATCTGTGTGTGTGATAGAGGCTACACTCACAGTGTGTATCTGTGAGTGTCTGATAGAGGCTACACTCACAGTGTGTGTCTGTGTGTGTGTGATAGAGGCTACACTCACAGTGTGTATCTGTGTGTGTCTGATAGAGGCTACACTCAGTGTGTATCTGTGTGTGTGTCTGATAGAGGCTACACTCACAGTGTGTATCTGTGTGTGTGTCTGATAGAGGCTACACTCAGTGTGTATCTGTTTGTGTGTGATAGAGGCTACACTCACAGTGTGTATCTGTGTGTGTGTCTGATAGAGGCTACACTCAGTGTGTATCTGTGTGTGTCTGATAGAGGCTACACTCAGTGTGTATCTGTTTGTGTCTGATAGAGGCTACACTCACAGTGTGTATCTGTGTGTGTCTGATAGAGGCTACACTCACAGTGTGTATCTGTGTGAGTCTGATGGAGGCTACACACAGTGTGTATCTGTGTGTGTGATAGAGGCTACACTCACAGTGTGTATCTGTGTGTGTCTGATAGAGGCTACACTCACAGTGTGTATCTGTGTGTGTGTCTGATAGAGGCTACACTCACAGTGTGTATCTGTGTGTGTCTGATAGAGGCTACACTCACAGTGTGTATTTGTGTGTTTGTCTGATAGAGGCTACACTCACAGTGTGTATCTGTGTGTCTGATAGAGGCTACACTCAGTGTGTATCTGTGTGTGTCTGATAGAGGCTACACTCAGTGTGTATCTGTGTGTGTGTCTGATAGAGGCTACACTCACAGTGTGTATCTGTGTGTGTGTCTGATAGAGGCTACACTCAGTGTGTATCTGTTTGTGTGTGATAGAGGCTACACTCACAGTGTGTATCTGTTTGTGTCTGATAGAGGCTACACACACAGTGTGTATCTGTGTGTGTGATAGAGGTATCACAGTGTGTGTGTGTCTGATAGAGGCTACACTCACAGTGTGTATCTGTGTGTGTGTCTGATAGAGGCTACACTCACAGTGTGTATCTGTGTGTCTGATAGAGGCTACACTCACAGTGTGTTTCTGTGTGTCTGATAGAGGCTACACTCACAGTGTGTATCTGTGTGTGTGTGTCTGATAGAGGCTACACTCACAGTGTGTATCTGTGTGTCTGATAGAGGCTACACTCACAGTGTGTATCTGTGAGTGTCTGATAGAGGCTACACTCACAGTGTGTATCTGTGTGTGTGATAGAGGCTACACTCACAGTGTGTATCTGTGTGTGTGTCTGATAGAGGCTACACTCACAGTGTGTATCTGTGTGTGTGATAGATCACTCACAGTGTGTTTCTGTGTGTCTGATAGAGGCTACACTCACAGTGTGTATCTGTGTGTGTGTCTGATAGAGGCTACACTCACAGTGTGTATCTGTGTGTCTGATAGAGGCTACACTCACAGTGTGTTTCTGTGTGTCTGATAGAGGCTACACTCACAGTGTGTATCTGTGTGTGTCTGATAGAGGCTACACTCACAGTGTGTATCTGTGTGTCTGATAGAGGCTACACTCACAGTGTGTATCTGTGAGTGTCTGATAGAGGCTACACTCACAGTGTGTATCTGTGAGTGTCTGATAGAGGCTACACTCACAGTGTGTATCTGTGTGTCTGATAGAGGCTACACTCACAGTGTGTATCTGTGTGTCTGATAGAGGCTACACTCACAGTGTGTATCTGTGTGTGTGATAGAGGCTACACTCACAGTGTGTATCTGTGTGTGTGTCTGATAGAGGCTACACTCACAGTGTGTATCTGTGTGTCTGATAGAGGCTACACTCACAGTGTGTTTCTGTGTGTCTGATAGAGGCTACACTCACAGTGTGTATCTGTGTGTGTGTCTGATAGAGGCTACACTCACAGTGTGTATCTGTGTGTCTGATAGAGGCTACACTCACAGTGTGTTTCTGTGTGTCTGATAGAGGCTACACTCACAGTGTGTATCTGTGTGTGTGTCTGATAGAGGCTACACTCACAGTGTGTATCTGTGTGTCTGATAGAGGCTACACTCACAGTGTGTATCTGTGAGTGTCTGATAGAGGCTACACTCACAGTGTGTATCTGTGAGTGTCTGATAGAGGCTACACTCACAGTGTGTATCTGTGTGTGTCTGACAGAGGCTACACTCACAGTGTGTATCTGTGTGTGTGATAGAGGCTACACTCACAGTGTGTATCTGTGTGTGTCTGATAGAGGCTACACTCACAGTGAGTATCTGTGTGTGTCTGATAGAGGCTACACTCACAGTGTGTATCTGTGTGTGTGATAGAGGCTACGCTCACAGTTGTATGGGGATAGCTAGCTAGATGCATAGTCTAAGTATTAAGCAATTTAACAATTAGTATTCATGACAGTATATAGATCCTTTGTGATGTCATCCCTGATAATCCCATCAGATTTGCATGCTGTTACAAACAGAAGGATATCAATTCCCCCTTGATGCAAGTTCTGGCTTGAGGGTGATACATAAGCAAGCTTGCAAATCTGTCAGTCTGTGTATCCCCCTTCACTGATCACTTCAACATAATAATAATAATAATTTTTAAAGTGAGTTCTTGGAAAACACCACCTGGAAACTGCCATTAATTTGTGATGTAGACTCACTTTTCAGAAGATGTATTGTGCATGTGATTATATCCATATTTCCACCAAGAATAGAAAGCAAAAAACACACAGTGGCAATAGCGATTGGCCACAGAGACGAGACTTAAAGAGTAAGTTGTGGGTTACGCGCTGTTTATTTATTTATTGCATTTATATAGCGCTTTTTATACAAAAGTATCACAAAGCAGTATACAACAAACCACAATACATTTGTATAGCATGTCACACATACAACTGCCACAGTCACACCATTCAAATAACATATTTAAATAACAGTATACACATAATAATACAAAAGCAGCAATTTTAAAGTTACATTAAAACCCACTAAGATAAGAAAGCCATTTTATAAAAGTGCGTTTTTAGTCTTGACTTGAAAACTGTAACGGTCCAAGCTTCCTTGACAAACGAAGGCAGATCATTCCATAATTTCGGAGCTCTACAAGAAGAAACCCTACCTCCCGTGTTGCTTTTGTAGACCCTAGGAATAACCAGCAGCCTCGCGTCCTGTGATCTCAGAGTGCGGTTTGAAAGATACTCCTAGGTGCTAATCCATTCAGGGCCTTGTAAGTTAACAGCACAATCTTAAAATCAATTCTGTACTGCACAGGGAGTCAATGTAAAGAGGCCAAAACAGTGGTAATATGTTCACTTTCCCTGGTTTTAGTAAGAATTCTAGCGGCAGTATTCTGAACAAGCTGCAAGCAGGATACCACGTGTTTTAGGATACCAGAAAAAAGTGCATTACAATAATCAATTCTAGATGAAACAAAGGCATGCATTAGTCTCTCAGCATCAGATATTATTATTTGCTTATTGAGCAGACGCCTTTAGCCAAGGCGACTTACACAGACTAGGGTGTGTGAACTGTGTGTGTGAACTGTGCATCAGCTGCAGAGTCACTTATAACAACGTCTAACCCGAAAGACGCAGCACAAGGAGGTTAAGTGACTTGCTCAGGGTCACACAGTGAGTCAGTGACTTGCTCAGGGTCACACAGTGAGTCAGTGAATGAGCCGGGATTTGAACCGGGGACCTCCTGGTTACAAGTCCTTTTCTTTAACCACCGGAGCACACAGCCTCCTGTAATGGAAATAATTGGTCTAATAAAAGTACCTTATTTCTAGAACTTTTAACTTTTAAACTAACATTTATACAGTAAGGTATTTCTTCTCTAATTACATGCAGGCATATATTTCAACTCTTATCTCTTTTTAGGTGCTCAAGAAGCATTAGCTTTCTGTAATGCTGCGTGAAGTTTCTGTTGGGTAGTGAGTATTCTCTCCGGTAAAGCAGTTAGACCGGGCTCCTCCGTGGAGCAGTTTGAAGATTGTGGTGCAACAATAACAGCTTGGAAGACATTTCTGAAAACACATTTTAGTGGCTAAAGCTCTTGTTATTATGTGTGGTACAAAGGAGGATAGAGGAAGTTTCTGATTGGCTAGTTCATATCAAAGTTGACACTTTCTGGACTAAAGATGTTAAGCACTGTCTCCTTTGTGTCTGTATGAATTTCAGAAAGATTTTTATTTAATCCGTGCTTCTAACTTTGTAAGGAAATAAAACTGGCCCCTCACTCCTAGTTTTATATCAAGTCTTACTTATATGTTCCTCTAAAATGTACCTTCTGGTATGAAGCGTGTCAGTGTTCAGTGCAGGCGGATCAGAGCTTCTGGTATGAAGCGTGTCAGTGTTCAGTGCAGATGGATCAGAGCTTCTGGTAGGCGGAAGCGTGGTCAGTGTTCAGTGTTCAGTGCAGGCGGATCAGAGCTTCTGGTATGAAGCGTGTCAGTGTTCAGTGCAGATGGATCAGAGCTTCTGGTATGAAGCGTGTCAGTGTTCAGTGCAGGCGGATCAGAGCTTCTGGTATGAGGCAGAGCTTCTGGTATGTCAGTGTTCAGGCGGATCAGAGCTTCTGGTATGAAGCGTGTCAGTGTTCGGTGCAGGCGGATCAGAGCTTCGTGTTCAGCGGTCAAGCTTCTGGTATGAAGCGTGTCAGTGTTCAGTGCAGGCGGATCAGAGCTTCTGGTATGAAGCGTGTCAGTGTTCAGTGCAGGCGGATCAGAGTTCAGTTCAGTGCAGGGATCAGAGTTCTGGTCATGAAGCTTCTGGTATCAGTGTTCAGTTCAGTGCAGGCGGATCAGAGCTTCTGGTATGAAGCGTGTTCAGTGTTCAGTGTTCAGTGCAGGCGGATCGGGTCAGAGCGTGTCAGTGTTCAGGCAGGCGGATCAAGCGTGTCAGTGTTCAGTGTCAGTGTTCAGGATCAGGCGGATCAGAGCTTCTTCTGGTATGAAGCGTGTCAGTGTTCAGTGTTCAGTGCAGTGTTCAGTGCGGATCAGAGCTTCTGGTTCATGAAGCGTGTCAGTGTTCAGTGCAGGCGGTCAGAGCTTCTGGTCAGAAGCGTGTCTTGCAGGCGGATCAGCTTGGTATGAAGCGTGTCAGTGTTCAGTGCAGACGGATCAGAGCTTTCATTTAGTTAGTTTTAGTTGTTCTTAATGTTATCTTATTACTGATTTGTTTGATTCACTGTATCTTTATTTTGTCTCAGTGTTTCCTTAATTTCTATGAACTTTTTATTACTTATTTTCTTTTAAAATATTTCAATTTTCCTAAATATCTTTTCCCATTTACTGTGGTTCTATCAGTCCTTCCAGGACCTCTGAGGGAGTCTGGATCGTTATCAGCTTTGCAAGAGGTCTTCTGTTGGTGGGAGACTAGTCAGGATGTCTTTGAATTTGTAGTCTTAAAGTCATGATCTAGATGACTTCTCTGTGTGTATTGTTAAAATAAAGCGCTATGACCTCCACAGTGTGTCAGTGATGGATGCTGCCCTCACTCTGTGTCTCTGTGTGTCAGGTGATGTGTGTGTCAGTGATGGATGCTGCCCTCACTCTGTGTCTCTGTGTCAAGTGATGTGTGTGTCAGTGATGGATGCTGCCCTCACTCTGTGTCTCAGTGTCAGGTGATGTGTGTGTCAGTGATGGATGCTGCCCTCACTCTGTGTCTCAGTGTGTCAGGTGATTTGTGTGTCAGTGATGGATGCTGCCCTCACTCTGTGTCTCTGTGTGTCAGGTGATGTGTGTGTCAGTGATGGATGCTGCCCTCACTCTGTGTCTCTGTGTGTCGGTGATGAATGCTGCCCTCACTCTGTGTCTCTGTGTTTCAGGTGATGTGTGTGTCAGTGATGGATGCTGCCCTCACTCTGTGTCTCAGTGTGTCAGGTGATTTGTGTGTCAGTGATGGATGCTGCCCTCACTCTGTGTCTCTGTGTGTCAGGTGATGTGTGTGTCAGTGATGGATGCTGCCCTCATTTGTGTGTCGGTGATGGATGCTGCCCTCACTCTGTGTCTCTGTGTGTCACGTGATTTGTGTGTCAGTGATGGATGCTGCCCTCACTCTGTGTCTCTGTGTTTCAGGTGATGTGTGTGTCAGTGATGGATGCTGCCCTCACTCTGTGTCTCTGTGTTTCAGGTGATGTGTGTGTCAGTGATGGATGCTGCCCTCACTCTGTGTCTCAGTGTGTCAGGTGATGTGTGTGTCAGTGATGGATGCTGCCCTCACTCTGTGTCTCTGTGTGTCATGTGATTTGTGTGTCGGTGATGGATGCTGCCCTCACTCTGTGTCTCTGTTGCAGGTGATTACACCAGAGGAGATCATCGACCCCGATGTAGACGAGCACTCTGTCATGACTTACCTGTCACAGTTCCCCAAAGCCAAGCTGAAACCAGGAGCGCCCCTCAAACCCAAACTGAACCCCAAGAAAGCCAGAGCCTACGGGCCAGGTACGTCCGTCTTTCTGGCATTGACATTAGCATTGGCATTGACACCTGATTACTTTCTATGTAGCAGCAATACATGTTTGATTCAATGTTTTAACACTGAGTATCACATATATATAAAAGCACCCCCAGCCATGTGGTGTAGGGACTGAAATGGGGCTTGTTTGCTGATGTCCACTGTCAGGGGCAAGGTTGTGCACCTAACTCACTGGGGGTTGAGAGTTCAGGAAGTGATGTGTGAGGTGTGTCTGCTCTCTCACTGTGAGGTGTGTCTGCTCTCTCACTGTGAGGTGTGAGTACTGTGTCTGCTCTCTCACTGTGAGGCGTGTCTGCTCTCTCACTGTGAGGCGTGTCTGCTCTCTCACTGTGAGGCGTGTCTGCTCTCTCACTGTGAGGCGTGTCTGCTCTCTCACTGTGAGGCGTGTCTGCTCTCTCACTGTGAGGCGTGTCTGCTCTCTCACTGTGAGGCGTCTCTGCTCTCTCACTGTGAGGTGTCTCTGCTCTCTCACTGTGAGGTGTGAGTACTGTGTCTGCTCTCTCACTGTGAGGTGTGTCTGCTGTGTCTGCTCTCTCACTGTGAGGTGTGTCTGCTGTGTCTGCTCTCTCACTGTGAGGTGTGTCTGCTCTCTCACTGTGAGGTGTGTCTGCTCTCTCACTGTGAGGTGTGTCTGCTCTCTCACTGTGAGGTGGGTCTCCTCTCTCACTGTGAGGTGGGTCTGCTCTCTCACTGTGAGGTGTGAGTGCTGTGTCTGCTCTCTCATTGTGATGTGTGAGTGCTGTGTCTGCTCTCCAGGTATCGAGCCGAGTGGGAATACGGTGCTGCGCCCGGCAGTGTTCACCGTGGACACCGTCAGCGCCGGGCAGGGTGAGCTCACTGTGTACATCGAGGACCCGGCTGGCACTAGGGAGGAGGTGAGTGTCAGCGAGGGTCTGCACTAACCAGGGCTGCTTACTACACCTGGAAATTCTGTGAATGTTTAAATATTCATGTTCTTTTCATTCTCAGGAATGGAAATAAGACTCCTATTGCATAGCAATTTCACCCATTCCTAGTTTTAATACAAGCTTGATTTGCCACAGTGTATAGGTAACAAGCTCAGGTGCGTCTTATTAAAACCTTAGTAAATGAGACACTGAACCCACAGGACAGCTCCGCGGAGGGTTCATTTCCATATAGGACACTGAACCCACAGGACAGCTCCACGGAGGGTTCATTTCCATATAGGACACTGAACCCACAGGACAGCTCCACGGAGGGTTCATTTCCATATAGGACACTGAACCCACAGGACAGCTCCACGGAGGGTTCATTTCCATATAGGACACTGAACCCACAGGACAGCTCCACGGAGAGTTCATTTCCATATAGGACACTGAACCTACAGGACAGCTCTGCGGAGGGTTCATTTCCATATAGGACACTGAAGCTACAGAGCAGCTCTGCGGAGGGTTCATTTCCATATAGGACGCTGAAACTTTTAGCTGTAGTAAGGTTGTCTGTTTGCAAAGTTGAAACAATCTGTTATGAATACAAATATTTAAGAAAAGTTAAGAAAAGCAATCCTATTTTGGTGTCTAGTTTTTCTTTCTTAGAAATGTTTCTTAGAAATGTTAAATATGAGAAAGAAAATTCCTTTTTTTTACCCTTTCTTAAATATTATTATTATTTTTTTTTAATTTAGTCATCGCCAATGGTTTTTTACCCCGGTTTTCTCCCTAATTTGGAATGCCCAATTATTATTTGCATCCCGGTTCACCGCTGCCACCCCCTGGTGACTCGTGAAACGGAGGCTGAAACACGTAGTCTGCTTCTTTAACACCTTAGAACAGTCCCATGAATATCAAACTGCATTGTATTGATAAAGCCTACTGTGTAAATCACTCCTTTACACTGTACACCCTCCTCTATGACATGCTGTTCCTCTGCTCACCAGGTAAAACCTGTCCCAAACAACGACAAGAACAAGACCTATACTGTGACCTACATTCCACTCCCTGTACATCCTGAGTGAGCAGCATGCACAAGGTATGAGACCCCAGCAGCTCCTCTTCACTCCCTGTACATCCTGTGAGTGAGCAGCATGCACCCAAGGCTCCTCTTCATGAGATCCCCAGCAGCATGCACAAGGTATGAGACCCCAGCAGCCCTGTTCATCCTACATCCTGAGTGAGCAGCATGCACAAGGTATGAGACCCCAGCAGCTTCCTCTTCACTCCCTGTACATCCTGTGGAGACCCCCAGCAGCTCCTCTTCACTCCCTGTACAGCAGCATGCATGCAAGGTATGAGACCCCAGCAGCTCCTCTTCACTCTCTGTACATCCTGTGTGAGCAGCATGCACATCCTGTGAAGGCATGAGACCCCAGCAGCTCCTCTTCCCCCCTGTACATCCTGTGAGTGAGCAGCATCCAAGGTATGAGTGAGCAGCTCCTCTTCACTCCCTGCACATCCTGTGAGTGAGAGACCAAGGTACGAGACCCCAGCAGCTCCTCTTCACTCCCTGTACATCCTGTGAGTGAGCAGCATGCACAAGGTATGAGACCCCAGCAGCTCCTCTTCACTCCCTGTACATCCTGTGAGTGAGCAGCATGCACAAGGTATGAGACCCCAGCAGCTCCTCTTCACTCCCTGTACATCCTGTGAGTGAGCAGCATGCACAAGGTATGAGACCCCAGCAGCTCTTCCTTTACATCCTGCATGCACAAATGAAGCTCCTTTCTGTAATGAATCCTGTATATAAAGGACTGTGCAGTGGTGATGTATCCCCCTGAAACAGTGAGTTTGTTACAGATTTCAATGGAAGAGTATTATTCTTCTACTGGCATGCAGCGTATTTTCCACCCCATCTAATATCACTTTGGTAAATGACAGCACAGCAATTGGAAAGTTTCCATGTAAATCGTGCCAGACTCAACATGTTCTAGCTTACACAATAGCACAGTGCAGTGTTTAGATGTGCAGTGTGCTGTACAGGATAGGCACATTGCAGTGTTTAGATGTGCAGTGTGCTGTACAGGATAGGCACAGTGCGGTGTTTAGATGTGCAGTTTGCTGTACAGGATAGGCACAGTGCAGTGTTTAGATGTGCAGTGTGTTATACAGGGTAGGCACAGTGCACTGTTTAGATGTGCAGTGTGCTGTACAGGATAGGCACAGTGCAGTGTTTAGATGTGCAGTGTGCTGTACAGGATAGGCACATTGCAGTGTTTAGATGTGCAGTGTGCTGTACAGGATAGGCACATTGCAGTGTTTAGATGTGCAGTGTGCTGTACAGGATAGGCACAGCGCAGTGTTTAGATGTGCAGTGTGCTGTACAGGATCGGCAGAGTGCAGTGTTTAGATGTGCAGTGTGCTGTACAGGATAGGCACAGTGCAGCGTTTAGATGTGCAGTGTGTTATACAGGGTAGGCACATTGCAGTGTTTAGATGTGCAGTGTGCTGTACAGGATAGGCACAGCGCAGTGTTTAGATGTGCAGTGTGTTATACAGGATCGGCACATTGCAGTGTTTAGATGTGCAGTGTGCTATACAGGATAGTAAAGAAGCTGTATGTATGAACAGTATTGTAATGAATGTAATACCTAGCATATGGCACTGTACATGGTGCTGTAAAGAATTTAGAAATACAGAAGAAACTTAGTCAATTCAATGACAAATGTTTCTACCAGAAGTCTTTCTCAAAAACCAAGTTGAAATGTCCGTAATTGAAGTCAATCCTTATTGTGTTAATGTGCCCCTGTGTTAATGTGCCCTATGTTAATGTGCCCTGTGTTAATGTGACCTGTGTGTGCTGTTGTGTGCAGGTGGTCGTGTTCTTTGCTGGGCAGCACATCTCTAAGAGTCCCTTTGAGGTGAATATTGAGAAGGCTCAGGGAGATGCCAGCAAGGTGACTGCAAAGGGACCCGGCCTGGAGTCGACTGGAAACATTGCAAACAAACCCACCTACTTCGACATCAGCACTGCAGGTCAGACAGCTCTCTGGTAGAGTCTCTCTCTGTGTGTCTCTCTCTCTCTCTCTCTCTCTCTCTCTCTCTCTCTCTCTCTCTCTCTCTCTCTCGATTCCTGTGCTGTAGGTCACATGGTCTGATTGCTTTGAGATCATTGGCAGGAAACTGGCCAACACTGCTATCTTATTGTCCCCTGTACCCTGAGCCTAACCCTAACCCTGTCTTTCACCTCTTTTATGTGCACAGTTTCTACCAGCCTCCCCCACCTCCCCTTCCAGACAGTGTACCCCCACCCACCTGATACTCATCTCTGGCTTGAACAAAGCCCTCTCCCGGCTCCGCCGCCGTTCTCTTCACAGCTCTCATTTTGTATTGTGTAGATGCAGCTAGATCATGAGATCCTCAGATTCTAGCAGGACAGGATCCCCCCCAGGCTGAGTTGGGCCTGCAAGCTATACTGAATGTATACTGTATGCATATGGCTGTAATTGCTTATCCTATATAATAATGAATACATACAATGCAAAGCACAGAACCAAATGAGTACCAAGAAGCAGCAGCAACTTCAAAGCTGTAGAGCTGTATGATCTGCTTATCTTGAATCCAAGTGGAAAAAACAAGCAAAGAAAAGCGTGAGGTTGCTGGTGATATGACACTCCCTCCTTCCCTGCCCCTCTCCCTCCTGTCTCCTCCATCGTCTCCCCCCTCCCCCTGCCTCCTCTCCCCCTCCCTCCTCCCCCCCTCCCCCCTCTTCCCTCTCCCCCTCCCTCCTACCCATCTACCCCCTCTTCCCTCTCCTCCTCCCTCCCCCCCTCTACCCTCTCTTCTCTCTCCCTCGTCTCCCCCTCCCTCTCCCTCTCCAGTGCTGAGTGCAGTGTGTTTTTCTGCCTCCTCTCTCCTCTCTCCTCTCCCCTCCCTCCTCCTCTCTCCTCTCCCCTCCCCTCCCTCCTCCTCTCTCCTCTCTCCTCTCCCCTCTCCCCTCCTCTCCTGTGGAACGCTCGTTGTTCCAGTGTAAGATCTCTCCAGTGCTGAGTGCAGTGAGTTTCCCTGCCTCCTCTCCTCCCTCCTCCTCTCTCCTCTCCCCCTCCCCTCCTCTCCTGTGGAATGCTCGTTGTTCCAGTGTAAGATCTCTCCAGTGCTGAGTGCAGTGTGTTTCCCTGCCTCCTCTCCCCCTCCCCTCCTCTCCTGTGGATGGCCTGTTGTTCCAGTGTAAGATCTCTCCAGTGCTGAGTGCAGTGTGTTTCCCTGCCTCCTCCTCCTCTCTCCTCTCCCCCTCCTTCCTCCTGTCTCCTCTCTCCTCTCCTGTGGATGGCCCGTTGTTCCAGTGTAAGATCTCTCCAGTGCTGAGTGCAGTGTGTTTCTCTGGCAGGCGCTGGCGTGGGTGATGTTGCCGTGGTGATCGCAGACCCGCAGGGCAGCAGGAACACGGTGGAGGTGATGATTGAAGACAAGGGGAGCAGTGTGTACCGCTGCACCTACAGGCCAGCCCAGCCCGGAGCACACACACTCGACATCGCCTTCGGAGGGGAGACCATCCCCAAGAGCCCTTACAGGGTCAACATCGGGGAGGGTGAGACTTGTATATACATGCTTCAAGGTTTCAGTCATAACCATGCAGATAAACTCTGACTGGCTTGAACTAAGCAAGCATTGGCAGTCACCATCGCAGAATCCATTTAATAACCAGGTTTTAGCTGCTCTAAACATTACTTCTGATTAATTATCTGAAGAAACAACCCTAAAAAATCCCTTTCACATGGTATGAGAACCTGGCAGGATATAGTGACTGTTTGTTTCAGTGACTCCACTGTTTGGCTGGGCGTGGACATGCTTCCCAGTCTTCTCTGTAATCCTCGCCTGTCTTCTGCATTGACACTCCAGTTGTGCTATGAGCATTGACAAGGCTTCACTGGCTCCCAGTATCATTTGAAATTGCTTTCAGAATTGCTTTCCAATCTGTGTGATCTCGGCTGTAGCTCCTGTGTGCTGCCGTGGGTCTGTGGAAGCCCTGGTGTCTGGAGGGCTGGCTGGCCCTGTCTGTTTACAAGGCTCTGTTGAATGTTTAATAAAGCTGTGAAGCAGGATCCTTCCTGTTGGAGCTCTCGATACTAAACTAAGACTGTTTCTGCTTCTAATTTTCCTTTTCTTCTTGGCTCTCCCCCCTTCCCCTTCCCTCTTCCACCTCTCACCCCCTTCCCTCTCCAGTCTCTCTTCTCCCTTCTCCCCCTCTCCCCTTTTCTTTTCTGCTTCCTAGGCCCCAGCCTGCCCCTCTCCTGCTCTGCTTTGCCACTGCTGCTTCTCCCTGCTGTGTGTCTGTGGACTGGGGGCCCAGGCTGCGCTATATGGCTTGGTAGGGGGGAGGGCCGTTCAGAGGGTGCTGGGTACTCACCCCCCTGAACAGCGTCCTCAGCGCTGCTGTGAACATGTAGGTGTGAGCCGAGGAGGCAATACGTGTGTGTGTAAGTGTGTGTCTCAGTGTGTGTGTGTGTGTGTGTGTGCCCGCGCTTGAGTGCGTGAGTGTAAGTGTGTGTCTGTGTGTGTGTGTGTGTGTCTTGTGTGTGTGTGTGTGTGTGTGTGTGTCTCTGTCTGTGTGTTGAGTTTGTGTGTCTGTTTGTGTATGGGTTTGGGGGGGGAGTTGGTTATAATTTTAGCAGCCAGCTAGTTCAAAAACATGACCAATGATACAAATAGTAAGCAGATTCTCAGGGGAGGTAGAAGGGAACACTTCTGAAAATAAACTGTGTTGTTCTAAAGCCCCAGTTTTCCAGAGCTGAGTGTTTCAGAGGTTGCTGAAAGTTGTTACCGGGTGAATCAAAGAGCAGAGTGGGGAAATGTGTAGTAATGGAAGGACTGCAGTCCTTAAAAGCTGTTAATGTGTTACATTTTACACCAAAATGTAACCCTGTTTACACCAGCTCTCCTATACTGTAACAGAATGCACATATCGTTGACAGCCCAGCTTTGTACATTCCTCAGGAGCAGTATTTACTGTTGGGACATAACCCCTCCCCGCCCTCCCCCCCAAAACCTATTCCGTCAGTCAAATAGACACATACTTTAGACTACTTGCAACAGAGGAGGTTATAATCACCCCTGTTTTAACAATCTATGATATATAACTCATTCTTTTGTATGTGTCACCATGGGTTTTA
The DNA here is from genome assembly GCA_036884735.1 of Huso huso. Lineage (NCBI taxonomy): Eukaryota > Metazoa > Chordata > Actinopteri > Acipenseriformes > Acipenseridae > Huso > Huso huso. The sequence goes on along the minus strand of CM072677.1, from coordinate 18,701,975 downwards.
ATCTTCATGTTATACTATTTGAAGTGTGAAAAACTGGAAGCTGAGGGTGTGTGTGTGCTTGTGTGTGTGTGTGTGTGTGTGTGTGTGTGTGTGTGAGCAGTGTGTTGTCAATCTGTAGCCTGGAACCCGCCGTCCTGACACGATTGGCTGCCGAGCGTTCCGAGACTTGTAAAGATGGAATTCCTTCTCCGTGAGGCCGGTGTTTCCAGCACAGTCATTCTGCGCAGAAGCCAGCTGTGTTTACTGGGCTAGCATCTGTAAAAATGAGTTGTATTGGGGTTTATTTTACACGCTTCTAAAAGAACAGAGCGGCATTGTCTAATTAGAGTTCTATTGACAGTGAGGTCACCCCAGCCCCCAGTCCTGCGCGTGTGTTTCACTTCAGATGTAACTCAATTGTCTCGGCTCCTGTTGTAGGGCTCTTTAATGGTGATGAGGAAAGCAGATGTGAAAAGTTTTGCGACACAAGGGGGTTTTTAAGATTTGTTTTTGTATGATTCACCTCTGACCCATTCATTGTGATCAAATGATATACCTAATTTTTCTCTTTTCACATCAATCAGTATTTATTTTTATATAGCGCCTTTGACGTCTTGTCGCCCAAAGCGCTTTTATATAGCTAAAAATATTGACAAATTCATTCAGATATACAGTGAACTCCAAAAGTATTTGGACAGTGACACATTTTTTGTTGTTTTGGCTCTGTATTCCAGCACTTTGAATTTGAAATGATATAATGACTATGGGGTTAAAGTGCAGACTGTCATCTTAAATTTGAGGGTATTTTCATCCATATTGGATTAACCGTTTAGAAATTACAGCACGTTTTGTACATAGTCCCCCCATTTAAGGGTACCATGCATTTCACATGCTGAAGACAAGACTGAAGGCAAAAAGCCTCATGATGGCCAAATACTTTTGGAGTTCACTGTATAAGCTAGACTATACAAATGTGTTTTTAATCTAGTTTTAAAAGCAGCAACAGTTGGTGCTTCCCTTACAGAGGTAGGCAGTTCATTCCACAGTTCAGGGCTTTATTGAAGCATTAAGGCACTCCAGGGGATGGGTTGACGTGATCTAACCGCACACTGAAGGTGTTACACAGTTTGAGCAGAGTTCCTTTAACCTTAAGTGTGCACTTCTATCATGTCAACCCATCCCCTGGAGTGCCTTACTGTTGTTATACAAACATTATACAATGATGAGATGTATTTACTTTTTAAATAAACACAGCAAATTAAAACAATCTTTCCAATAACAGTAAATATCAAAAAATAACAAAATCAGTTTATTGATAAATATAAAGATGTGTATTAAGTAAATCATTTCTGTATATCAATTATATTAATCCAGTGTGGAGTAGTGGTTAGGGCTCTGGACTCTTGACCGGAGGGTCGTGGGTTCAATCCCAGGTGGGGGACACTGCTGCTGTACCCTTGAGCAAGGTACTTTACCTAGATTGCTCCTGTAAAAGCCCAGCTGTATAAATGGGTAATTGTATGTAAAAAATAATGTGATATCTTGTAACAATTGTAAGTCGCCCTGGATAAGGGCGTCTGCTAAGAAATAAATAATAATAATATATATTTACTATTTCATAAATAGTAAATGACATAAATACATGTGCAGTTTGAAAAGCCATGCTCTGAATGAAGTGTATTCATGGCTGTGCAGCAGAAAGGGGCGCTGCTGCAGGTGATGGCAGCGGTGTCAGTGTGAGGAGTTGCTCTTTGTGTCTTTACATTGTTTAGCTTCTCAGTGTTATTGTTTAGCTTCTCCAGCTCTGCTGTGTTACAGAGGGGACAGTGTGTTTTATTTTTTAATTGCTGCTACGAGTACTTGTTAGCCTTGTTAAGTGCTGCGTCTTTCGCTAAGTTCACTCTTGTGCTGTATGGTGGTCATTCAAAAAGCAATTGATACATCTTGCGTATTTATAAAGCTGGACATGCTGTACTGCTCTCATCTCTATTCCTTACCGAACCGGCATTCAGTTCCCAGAGGAGACTGTAAATGAAATGGAAGAGGTCTGCCTTTTTCTTGAGCTAGTTTTGTTGAATATTGCAGCCCATTTAGAAGCTTTTTGTTTTTTCGTTTCGGTCAAGTTCCAGTTGATTTCAGATCTGGTTCCGTTATTCACTGTGCTGTTTTTCTTTTAAAGAAATGTTGAAGTACAGGCTTTCAATAGGATAGGTGCTCCTCCCTGTTGACAGGCTCTCAATAGGATAGGTGCTCCTCTGTCGACAGGTTCTCAATAGGATAGGTGCTCCTCTGTCGACAGGCTCTCAATAGGATAGGTACTCCTCCCTGTCGACAGGCTCAATAGGATAGGTGCTCCTCAGGTGACAGGCTCTCAGTAGGATAGGTGCTCCTCCCTGTCGACAGAAAAGAGCTCAGCTCAGTGATGGAGAGAGCTCAGCTCAGTGATGGAGAGAGCTCAGCTCAGTGATGGAGAGAGCTCAGCTCAGTGATGAGAGAGCTCAGCTCAGTGACGGAGAGAGCTCAGCTCAGTGATGGAGAGAGCACAGCTCAGTAAATACCTCCTTGTTTGTGTTCCAGCCTGCAACCCAAACGCATGCCGAGCCAGCGGACGCGGCCTGCAGCCCAAAGGAGTGAGGGTCCGCCAGGTTGCGGACTTCAGAGTGGACACCAAGAACGGCGGGAGTGGAGAGCTGAAGGTGGTGGTGAAGGGGCCCAGTGAGTATTAAAGTGCTCCTCCGGTATCTGACTATTTATATTGTGGAGCTCTGGGGATATTCAGAGGCAATGCAGCCAGGGGCACTGCAATGGCAATGCAGCCAGGGGCACTGCAATGGCAATGCAGCCTGGGGCACTGCAATGGCAATGCAGCCAGGGGCACTGCAATGGCAATGCAGCCAGGGGCACTGCAATGGCAATGCAGGGATCCAGCACTGGGGGGCAATAGTTGCACAAGTTTATCAGTGTGCCATAATCTTGGGTGCGTTTCTACAAACCAATATGATGTGTTATCAGAGGAATACGATAGAAGCAATGTTTCTATACAAAGTGGATCACACTGCTTGATCATATCAGCTGTCGTATTCCACTGACACCTACTTAGCTGTATTACCTGCCCTATAAATACGACAAGGAGAGCACAGTCATTTCCTTTATTGGACGCCTATGTTCTAACTGGTATACGAATTCTTTAGTCTGGGATTACACTTAATAAATTTATCATTATTAGTGTAACACAGTAGTGTGTTTTGGTGCAGTTCCAAACATGTAAATGACACTGGAATGTATAATTACCCATACAGTGTAGGATAGATATTCAGTGGCATGTTCAGTGCACCTCTGATATGAATAATGATTAGACAAATGCATCTTTTCATTGTGCTGCGTGGTTAATGTGCTTTTCAGATAGAGCAGGTAGTTCAACTGGAATATAGAAACGGTTGATAACTGATTGTATTTGAACTTACGATCTTGCAATCTCCAAACAAGCCCCATGTCATCTGCCATTATAAGGTTAATTTGACCCCTTTACCCCAGTAAAATTTCACTGCATGTATTTGCTTTGACTAGTTAGATACAGCCCCTTTGCTTTGACTAGTTAGATACAGCCCTTTGCTTTGACTAGTTAGAGACAGCCCCTTTGCTTTGACTAGTTAGAGACAGCCCCTTTGCTTTGACTAGTTAGATACAGCCCTTTGCTTTGACTAGTTAGATACAGCCCTTTGCTTTGACTAGTTAGATACAGCCCTTTGCTTTGACTAGTTAGATACAGCCCCTTTGCTTTGACTAGTTAGATACAGCCCCTTTGCTTTGACTAGTTAGATACAGCCCCTTTGCTTTGACTAGTTAGATACAGCCCTTTGCTTTGACTAGTTATACAGCCCCTTTGCTTTGACTAGTTAGATATAGCCCCTCATTGTTTGGAGTCCGTGTTTGCCCTGCTCTGACGCTATGTGTGTCTCTTCTTTCCTGACAGAGGGGCTAGAGGAGCCGGTTAAGCAGAAGGACTTTGTGGACGGGGTCTACTCCTTCGAGTACTACCCCCACTCCCCGGGGAAGTATGTGGCAGCCATCACCTGGGGGGGGCAGCACATTCCCAAGAGGTGAGCCAGGTGGAGAGCATGGTGCTGCTCCTGTGAGTTCTTCACTCTTACTCTGCAGATGCACAGTAATGCTCTCTTCCCTCCTCAGCCCGTTTGAAGTTCAGGTGGACCGGGAGGCCGGTCCGCAGAAGATCCGTGCCTGGGGTCCCGGGCTGGAGGGCGGCACTGTGGGCAGGCCGGCTGATTTTGTTGTGGAATCCATGGGGACAGAAGTGGGAACATTAGGTAAGCGAGTCTGTGAGGAATCACCTCTGATTAGAATTGTGTGTCTTGAAATCAGGAGAACCGAAATGTATTTGCTTACGATTGTAAGTCGCCCTGGATAAGGGCGTCTGCTAAGAAATAAATAATAATAAAGCCCCTTTCACACTGACACTCCTACCCGGGTTCTGGCTACTCGGGTCACAATCCTGTGTAGTGTGAAACCACGTACCTGGGTCGACACGTTTGACCCGGGTCGAGCGAGACAAAATGTATGACAGTCGTTCGTAAGACGATGAAATAACGAACAACCACGCCTGTGTGAAGGTTTCACTTCCACAAGGAACATTTCTGTTTATTCTGTTTAGCCAGATTTGTGTTGATTGAGGCACACCATGAGCCAGGTTGCAGCAGGGATGAAGAAACATTTGCTCTAATCAACATTTGGTCAGACAGTTCAATCCAGAGAAGCTTGGATGGAAGCGTCTGTAACAAGCTGCTTCCGGGGCATTGATACGTGTCTGTCACCCAGGTCGACCCTGCTTCTTCAGAAAGCAGTGTGAAATCATGTAGCTCACCTGCATGACAGCGGGTCCCAACCCGGATAGAGCATGGCAGTGTGAAGTGGGATTAAGATTGGGTCAACCTGGGTGCAGCAGGCTCCCTTTATAACAGTTTACCACAGTAATGGTCATTTAGCATTTTCCCCAGGCTTTTCATAATGCTTTACCATGCTTTCACTATGTCTAATTACGCTTTACCATGCTTTCACTGTCTAATTACACTTTACCATGCTTTCACTATGTCTAATTACACTTTACCATGCTTTCACTATGTCTAATTACACTTTACCATGCTTTCACTATGTCTAATTACACTTTACCATGCTTTCACTATGCCTAATTACACTTTACCATGCTTTCACTATGTCTAATTACACTTTACCATGCTTTCACTATGTCTAATTACACTTTACCATGCTTTCACTATGCCTAATTACACTTTTTTTTTACCATGCTTTCACTATGCCTAATTACACTTTACCATGCTTTCACTATGTCTAATTACACTTTACCATGCTTTCACTATGTCTAATTACACTTTACCATGCTTTCACTATGTCTAATTACACTTTACCATGCTTTCACTATGTCTAATTACACTTTACCATGCTTTCACTATGTCTAATTACACTTTACCATGCTTTCACTATGTCTAATTACACTTTACCATGCTTTCACTGTCTAATTACACTTTACCATGCTTTACTATGTTTCTTTACCATGCTTTCACTATGTCTAATTACACTTTGCCACCATGCTTTCACTTTGCCATGTCTATGCCCAGTTACACTTTACCATACCTTTCACTATGTCTAATTACACTTTACCGTGCTTTCACTGTCTAATTACACTTTACCATGCTTTCACTGTCTAATTACACTTTACCATGCTTTCACTATGCCTAATTACACTTTACCATGCTTTCACTATGCCTAATTACACTTTACCATGCTTTCACTGTATACCATGCTTTACACTTTACCATGCTTTCACCATGTCTAATTACACTTTACCATGCTTTCACTATGTCTAATTACACTTTACCATGCTTTCACTGTCTAATTACACTTTACCATGCTTTCACTATGTCCAATTACACTTTACCATGCTTTCACTATGTCCAATTACACTTTACCATGCTTTACTGCCTAATTACACTTTACCATGCTTTCACTATGGCTAATTACACTTTACCATGCTTTCACTATGGCTAATTACACTTTACCATGCTTTCACTGGCTAATTACACTTTACCATGCTTCCACTGTCTAATTACACTTTACCATGCTTTCATTATGTCTAATTACACTTTACCATACATTTTCACCATGCTTTCACTATGTCTAATTACACTTTACCATGCTTTCACTGCCTAATTACACTTTACCATGCTTTCACTATGTCCAATTACACTTTACCATGCTTTCACTGTCTAATTACACTTTACCATGCTTTCACTATGTCTAATTACACTTTACCATGCTTTCACTATGTCTAATTACACTTTACCATGCTTTCACTATGCCCAATTACACTTTACCATGCTTTCACTATGCCCAGTTACCACCATGCTTTACTATGGCCAGTTTTACCATGCTTTCACTGTCTAATTACACTTTACCATGCTTTCACTATGCCTAATTACACTTTACCATGCTTTCACTATGCCTAATTACACTTTACCATGCTTTCACTATGCCCAGTTAATTACACGTGCTTTTTGACCAATTACACTTTTCTTTTCACTGGCCAATTACACTCCATACCACCATGCTTTCACTGTCTAATTACACTTTACCATGCTTTCACTATGTCTAATTACACTTTACCATGCTTTCACTATGTCTAATTACACTTTACCATGCTTTCACTATGGCTAATTACACTTTACCATGCTTTCACTATGGCTAATTACACTTTACCATGCTTTCACTGTCTACTTACACTTTACCATGCTTTCACTATGCCTAATTACACTTTACCATGCTTTCACTGTCTAATTACACTTTACCATGCTTTCACTGTCCAATTACACTTTACCATGCTTTCACTATGTCTAATTACACTTTACCTTTACCTATGCTTTCACTTTACCATGCTTTCACTATGGCTAATTACACTTTACCATGCTTTCACTATGGCTAATTACACTTTACCATGCTTTCACTGTCTAATTACACTTTACCATGCTTTCACTATGGCTAATTACACTTTACCATGCTTTCACTATGCCTAACACTTTACACTTTACCATGCTTTACACTTTTATGCTTTCACTATGCCCAGTTACACTTTACCATGCTTTCACTATGGCCAGTTACACTTTACCATGCTTTCACTGTCTAATTACACTTTACCATGCTTTCACTATCCTAATTACACTTTACCATGCTTTCACTATGTCTAATTACACTTTACCATGCTTTCACTATGTCTAATTACACTTTACCACTTTCATGGCTTTCACTTTACCATGCTTTCACTGGCTAATTACACTTTACCATGCTTTCACTGTCCAATTACACTTTACCATGCTTTCACTATGTCTAATTACACTTTACCATGCTTTCACTATGTCCAATTACACTTTACCATGCTTTCACTATGTCCAATTACACTTTACCATGCTTTCACTGCCTAATTACACTTTACCATGCTTTCATTATGCCTAATTACACTTTACCATGCTTTCACTATGCCCAATTACACTTTACCATGCTTTCACTATGCCCAGTTACACTTTACCATGCTTTCACTATGGCCAGTTACACTTTACCATGCTTTCACCATGTCTAATTACACTTTACCACTTTCACCATGTCTTTCACTATGCTTTTCACTGTCTAATTACACTTTACCATGCTTTCATTATGTCCAATTACACTTTACCATGCTTTCACTGTCCTTTCACCATGCTTTCACTCCAATTACACTTTACCATGCTTTCATTATGCCTAATTACACTTTACCATGCTTTCACTATGCCCAATTACACTTTACCATGCTTTCACTATGGCCAGTTACACTTTACCATGCTTTCACCATGTCTAATTACACTTTACCATGCTTTCACCATGTCTAATTACATTTTACCATGCTTTCACTATGTCTAATTACACTTTACCATGCTTTCACTGCCTAATTACACTTTACCATGCTTTCATTATGCCTTTCTTTTTACCATGCTTTCACTATGCCTAATTACACTTTACCATGCTTTCACTATGCCCAATTACACTTTACCATGCTTTCACTATGGCCTTTCACTACCATGCTTTCACCATGTACAATTACATTTTACCATGCTTTCACTATGTCTAATTACACTTTACCATGCTTTCACTGCCTAATTACACTTTACCATGCTTTCACTATGTCCAATTACACTTTACCATGCTTTCACTGTCCAATTACACTTTACCATGCTTTCACTGCCTAATTACACTTTACCATGCTTTCATTATGCCTAATTACACTTTACCATGCTTTCACTATGCCCAATTACACTTTACCATGCTTTCACTATGGCCAGTTACACTTTACCATGCTTTCACTATGTCTAATTACACTTTACCATGCTTTCACCATGTCTAATTACATTTTACCATGCTTTCACTATGTCTAATTACTACTATGCTTTACTGTCTTTACACTTTACCATGCTTTCACTATGTCCAATTACACTTTACCATGCTTTCACTATGCCTAATTACACTTTACTTTCAATGTCTAATTACACTGCCTAATTACACTTTACCATGCTTTCACTATGCCTAATTACACTTTACCATGCTTTCACTATGTCTAATTACACTTTACCATGCTTTCACTGTCTAATTACACTTTACCATGCTTTCACTGTCCAATTACACTTTACCATGCTTTCACTGTCTAATTACACTTTACCATGCTTTCACTATGTCCAATTACACTTTACCATGCTTTCACTGTCCAATTACACTTTACCATGCTTTCACTGCCTAATTACACTTTACCATGCTTTCATTATGCCTAATTACACTTTACCATGCTTTCACTATGCCCAATTACACTTTACCATGCTTTCACTGTCCAGTTACACTTTACCATGCTTTCACTATGGCCAGTTACACTTTACCATGCTTCCACTGGCTAATTACACTTTACCATGCTTTCACCATGTCTAATTACACTTTACCATGCTTTCACCATGTCTAATTACATTTTACCATGCTTTCACTATGTCTAATTACATTTTACCATGCTTTCACTATGTCTAATTACACTTTACTATGCTTTCACTATGTCCAATTACACTTTACCATGCTTTCACTATGCCTAATTACACTTTACCATGCTTTCACTATGTCCAATTACACTTTACCATGCTTTCACTGTCCTAATTACACTTTACACTATTTACACTTTACCATGCTTTCACTGCCTAATTACACTTTACCATGCTTTCACTATGGCTAATTCACTTTACCATGCTTTACACTTTACCATGCTTTCACTATGCCTAATTACACTTTACCATGCTTTCACTATGCTAATTACACTTTACCCTTTACTATGGCACTATCACCATGCCAATTACATTTTACCATGCTTTCACCATGTCTAATTACACTTTACCATGCTTTCACTATGTCTAATTACACTTTACCATGCTTTCACTATGTCTAATTACACTTTACCATGCTTTCACTGTCCAATTACACTTTACCATGCTTTCACTATGTCCAATTACACTTTACCATGCTTTCACTGTCTAATTACACTTTACCATGCTTTCACTATGTCCAATTACACTTTACCATGCTTTCACTGTCCAATTACACTTTACCATGCTTTCACTGCCTAATTACACTTTACCATGCTTTCATTATGCCCAATTACACTTTACCATGCTTTCACTATGCCCAATTACACTTTACCATGCTTTCACTATGCCCAGTTACACTTTACCATGCTTTCACTATGGCCAGTTACACTTTACCATGCTTTCACCATGTCTAATTACATTTTACCATGCTTTCACTATGTCTAATTACACTTTACCATGCTTTCACTGTCTAATTACACTTTACCATGCTTTCACTATGTCCAATTACACTTTACCATGCTTTCACTGTCCAATTACACTTTACCATGCTTTCACTGCCTAATTACACTTTACCATGCTTTCATTATGCCTAATTACACTTTACCATGCTTTCACTATGCCCAATTACACTTTACCATGCTTTCACTATGGCCAGTTACACTTTACCATGCTTTCACCATGTCTAATTACACTTTACCATGCTTTCACCATGTCACATTTTACCATGCTTTCACTATGTCTAATTACACTTCACCGTGCTTTCACACTTTACCATGCTTTCACTATGCCTAATTACACTTTACCATGCTTTCACTATGCCCAATTACACTTTACCATGCTTTCACCATGCTTTACACTTTTTACCATGTCTATGGCCAGTTACACTTTACCATGCTTTCACCATGTCTAATTACATTTTACCATGCTTTCACTATGTCTAATTACACTTTACTATGCTTTCACTGTCTAATTACACTTTACCATGCTTTCACTATGTCCAATTACACTTTACCATGCTTTCAATGTCCAACCACACTTTACCATGCTTTCACTGCCCAATTACACTTTACCATGCTTTCATTATGCCCAATTACACTTTACCATGCTTTCACTATGCCCAATTACACTTTACCATGCTTTCACTATGGCCAGTTACACTTTACCATGCTTTCACCATGTCTAATTACACTTTACCATGCTTTCACCATGTCTAATTACATTTTACCATGCTTTCACTACTTTACTATGCTTTCACTGTCTAATTACACTTTACCATGCTTTCACTATGTCCAATTACACTTTACCATGCTTTCACTATGCCTAATTACACTTTACCGTGCTTTCAATGTCTAATTACACTTTACCATGCTTCCACTGTCTAATTACACTTTACCATGCTTTCACTATGTCCAATTACACTTTACCATGCTTTCACTATGTCTAATTACACTTTACCATGCTTTCACTATGTCTAATTACACTTTACCATGCTTTCACTGTCTAATTACACTTTACCATGCTTTCACTGTCCAATTACACTTTACCATGCTTTCACTGTCCAATTACACTTTACCATGCTTTCATGTCTAATTACACTTTACCATGCTTTCACTATGTCCTTACACTTTACCATGCTTTCACTGTCTAATTACACTTTACCATGCTTTCACTATGCCCTATTACACTTTACCATGCTTTCACTATGCCTAATTACACTTTACCATGCTTTCACTATGCCCAATTACACTTTACCATGCTTTCACTATGCCCAGTTACACTTTACCATGCTTTCACTATGGCCAGTTACACTTTACCATGCTTCCACTGGCTAATTACACTTTACCATGCTTTCACCATGTCTAATTACACTTTACCATGCTTTCACCATGTCTAATTACATTTTACCATGCTTTCACTATGTCTAATTACATTTTACCATGCTTTCACTATGTCTAATTACACTTTACCATGCTTTCACTATGTCCAATTACACTTTACCATGCTTTCACTATGCCTAATTACACTTTACCGTGCTTTCAATGTCTAATTACACTTTACCATGCTTCCACTGTCTAATTACACTTTACCATGCTTTCACTATGTCCAATTACACTTTACCATGCTTTCACTATGTCTAATTACACTTTACCATGCTTTCACTATGTCTAATTACACTTTACCATGCTTTCACTGTCTAATTACACTTTACCATGCTTTCACTGTCCAATTACACTTTATGTCTAATTACACTTTACCATGCTTTCACTATGTCCAATTACACTTTACCATGCTTTTCACTGTCCAATTACACTTTACCATGGATACATTTTAACCATGCTTTCATTTTATTTTATTATTTTATTAAGGTGTTTTGTTTGAGCTTTGATGGATAATTAACTTTTACCATGCTTAATTGGTTAATTGTTTACCATGCTTTCACTATGGCTAAACAACCAATCATAATGCTTTCTCACATGGTAAAAAACCCTGGCAAAGATCTTTAGTACCATGAGGAATAAGACCATTTACCATGCAGTACAGCCAACCATGGTTTTATGGCTAGGTAGTTTAGATGCTTTCACTGGCTCGTGGTCTCTAAAGGTTTGAGATCATATGAAACCTGGATTGGCTCAACCATGCTCTTCAGTATGGACTAATTACCATTCCATGCTTTCATGTCAATGAAATACCGTGTTTCACAGAATTACACTAAGATATGTCAGCTACCTGTGTCTCAGTGCCTCACACACTTCACCATGCTTTCATGATAATACACTTTACCATGCTTTCACTGTCTAATTGCCTACCATGCTTTTACTGTCCAGTTAGATTTACCATGCTACCCTGGGTGTCTAAGGGCAGTGCCATTTTATTTTATTATTTTATTGTGTGTTTTGTTTGCTCTGAAGGATTATGAAGAAACTAATTGGTTGATATGTGTATGTCTTTGCCAACCAACTGTGCCCTGCTCATGATAAAAAAACCCTGGCAAAGATCCTTTAGTATGTGCCCTGCTCATTGCATAGCAGTCTGAGCCCCCGGTTTTAGTGGCAGGTGGTTTAGATGCACACTGTGGTCTCTAAAGGTTTGAGATCATAGTGAAACCTGGATTGTGTCTCAGTGGGAGCCTTCCATTCCACTGAGCCCCGGTTATGCAGAATTGCTAAGATATACAGCTCCCTGTGTCTCAGTGCCTCCCACACTGTGCCCTGCTCTGATATACAGCTCCCTGTGTCTCAGTGCCTCCCACACTGTGCCCTGCTCAGATATACAGCTCCCTGTGTCTCAGCGCCTCACACACTGGGCCCTGCTCTGATATACAGCTCCCTGTGTCAGTGCCTCCCACACTGTGCCCTGCTCTGATATACAGCTCCCTGTGGTGTCTCCCACACTGCCCCTGCTCACACTGCCCACACACTGTGCCCTGCTCAGATATACAGCTCCCCTGTGTCTCAGTGCCTCACACACTGGGCCCTGCTCAGATATGCCTCCCACACTGTCCCTGTGATATACAGCTCCTGTGTCTCAGTGCCTCCCACACTGTGCCCACTGTGCCCCTGCTCTGATATATCCTGTGCTCAGCGCCTCACCCTGTGTCTCATACAGCTCCCTGTGTCTCAGCGCCACACACTGGGCCCTGCTCAGATATACAGCTCCCTGTGTCTCAGTGCCTCACACACCCCACACAGCTCCTGTGTCTGCCCCACACTGGCCCTGCTCTGATATACAGCTCCCTGTGTCTCAGCGCCTCACACACTGTGCCCTGCTCAGATATATAGCTCCATGTGCTCAGATATACAGCTCCCTCAGCGCCACACACTGTGCCCTGCTCTGATATACAGCTCCCTGTGTCTCAGCGCCCACACACTGTGCCCTGCTCTGATATACAGCTCCCTGTGTCTCGGCGCCACACACTGTGCCCTGCTCTGAGATATACACTGTGCCCTGCTACAGCCCCTGTGTCTCAGTGCCTCACACACTGTGCCCTGCTCAGATATACAGCTCCATGTGTCTCAGTGCCTCACACACTGTGCCCTGCTCAGATATACAGCTCCCTGTGTCTCAGTGACTCTCACACTGTGCCCTGCTCTGATATACAGCTCCGTGTATCTCAGTGCCTCCCACACTGTGCCCTGCTCTGATATACAGCTCCCTGTGTCTCAGCGCCTCACACACTGTGCCCTGCTCAGATATACAGCTCCCTGTGTCTCAGCGCCTCACACACTGTGCCCTGCTCAGATATACAGCTCCCTGTGTCTCAGCGCCTCACACACTGTGCCCTGCTCTGATATACAGCTCCCTGTGTCTCAGCGCCTCACACACTGTGCCCTGCTCAGATATACAGCTCCCTGTGTCTCAGTGCCTCACACACTGTGCCCTGCTAATGAATACTGCTGTCAGAACACCACAGTTAGTAAAGCCGTGCTCATCAATACATTATTACTGACTGGCTACCTTCAGCTGTAATTTGGTTCTATTCTCAATATACAGCTCTGGCCAAAAGTTGCCTCACCCTGTAGAATGAACTCATTGTGCTTCATAGTCAAATGATTCCTGCTGAATAATGTTACGCTAACATACTGAATTACACACCGCTTGGTAGTTTAATATAATGTGTAACATTTCAAAATCTAACCTGAAATACTGTACTGCTATTATAGATTCCGGTAGACTTTTGCCATCTCATTTTGTAGTTTCTTTGATTACAGATGTTAAGTAAAAGATTTATGTCTCATCCTAAAATAATGGATTTTACTGTCAAAAAGCAAACAAGAGGTTTTGCAGGATGTATATAAATGTAAATTTAGCAGCATTATCCGTGTAGCAACACAACTGAAAACAAACCTCATTCCAGCACTGAAATATTCAGGCTGTATGAACCATTACTAACATGAAACTAAGCTGCAGTCTCTAGGTTAGGCTCCAAACACGATACCAAAAGTTACCAATTTCCTAATTTCATTGAGAACGCTAGACTAGCCGTGTGTATTAATAACGACATTGCACATGCTTTCGTGAAAGTGCCCTGCTGAACTAATGGAAATACAATTCTTGTTTTGGATCTGCATCTTATTTCAAACTCTGACTCCGTTACAAATAAATGACAGCTGATAAAATTGCAACAGAATAGCATCAGCAGAAATAGAACAATCCCAATTGCTCTCGAGATTCTGAATGTCATGGAGTGGCCCGTTGTGGTGTTCGTGACTTTGTGTGCTGTACCAGTTCCCTGCGGCCCCCCCGGTGTGTAACGTGTCCCTTGTGTGTGTGTGTGTGTGTGTGTGTGTGTGTGTGTGTGGCTCCTCAGGGTTCGCTATCGAGGGCCCGTCACAGGCGAAGATCGAGTGTGATGATCAGAACGACGGCTCCTGCAACGTGAGCTACTGGCCCACGGAGGTGGGGGAGTATGCCGTGCACGTCATGTGTGATGACGAGGACATCGAGGACAGCCCCTTCATGGCACTCATCAAGCCTGCCAGCGTCACCTGCAACCCAGACAAGGTAAGGGCAGCACCAGGTCCCGGGGTCTCAGTGTGGGCTCCAGGGAATAGAGAAGGGAAGTAAACAAAATACATTCTTCCTAGATGGTAAATAAGAGAGAATGTGGGTACGGGGTTAGGCAAGGGTGGCCAAAGCTGGTCTTCAAACTTTGTTCTAAGTTGTTTTACTGAATCAGTTAACCCCATGTAGACCCTGAAGCAGTTCATTATCATCATAACCCCATTACCACACCGCATCTTGACAAGCCAGTTTTTGTTCTTGCTTCAGTTAAACACACAGTAAGATCCAGCTGGGCTCCTCAGAGTCTTGGCTTCCCTGCTGACTATCCGGCTCTCTGTCTCTGTGTTTCAGGTGAGCGCTTACGGTCCCGGCCTGGAGAAGAGCGGCTGCATTGTGAACCAACCTGGGGAGTTCACTGTCGATGCCAAGGAGGCTGGAAAAGCAGCGCTGAAGATCTACGCACAGGTATGAGAAACATGCAGCTCTTAGTGAGCGTTCACTTTGAACATCATCAGCGGGGCCTGGATTCCAGTGTGACTGCTCGGCTCACAAGTGAAATGCTGTGAATTCAACCAGCCCCCGCCACAATCTGGCATCCTGGTCAGTGTGTGCTTGTGAGAGAAATTGCAGGCAGGCAGGGCTCTTCAGAGCAGGACTGACGGGTTTGTTGTCATGTTGTCTCTCCAGGACTCGGAGGGGATCCTGGTTCCTGTCCAGGTGAAGAACAATGGAGACGGGACCTACGCCTGCTCGTACACACCCACCAAAGCCATCAAACACACCCTGGCTGTGGCGTGGGGGGAGGGCAGCGTGCCTAACAGCCCCTTCAGGGTGAGCACACTTCTCTGCAATATCACAGGAGAACCATTAGCAGACCACAGCGACAGCCCCTGTCTGCATTGCTGCTGAAGGCAGTAAGGGTAGCACACATACTGGTCTTGGGCTGTAATAAAGTATTTAACCTTTAGCGGTCCATTTATTCAGCGCGTCTCAGGCGCATCAGGTCCAATTTATTTTCACACTCGCAGTTTATTTTAGACTCGCTGTTTTAAAGTATTTCTTTTCACAGTAAAACAGGTTTAAAAGGCACTGCATATCAACAGAACACTCAGTACTGCATCTCCAGCCCTGCCCCACCCCTTGTTCACTGTATTTTTCACATACCTCTTCATAGTCGTGCATACTGATAAATCATCTCCTGATCACTCGTTTTATCACCAAACTCCTCAATAATGCTATCCAAGTCATTATTTTATTACTATAACATCTCAAAAAGCTCTGCAAATGTCCATTATATTATATTTATGGCCGTGTTATCTCTGTGGTGCCGGGGCTATGTGTGTTGCGCAAATATGACCCTTTTTATTTTTTTCGGCTTCTCTCGGCTCCTATCGGTCTCACTTGGCCATTGAGTGGTTTTCTCGGCTTTTTCCAGAGAAAAAAACGACTAGAGACCTGTGTTTTACGTCCAGAAAGGGAAAATTGTAATGTCGGACCTGGTCTGACATAGGACCGCAAAGGGTTAAACACGTTTGTTATGTGGTTATACATCAAGTAGCATTCCACCTAAAGTTGCTTTTGAAAAGCTAAGGATTCTTTGTTTTGAATATGGGTTTGTGTTTCAGTGAGCCAGACCTCTAGAAGCTGAAAGTAAAGGCCCTTGAGAATCCCTGTTTGTTCTCCATGCCCAGTGAGGCTGTGTTTGAGCAGGTCTGTGTGCTTTCAGGTGAGCGTTGGGAAGGGCAGCCACCCCCAGAGAGTGAAGGTGTTCGGGCCAGGAGTGGAGTGCTCGGGTCTGAAAGCCAACGAACCCACACACTTCACCGTGGACTGCACGGAGGCTGGGGAAGGTAAGAGGAGTGCTGTGTAATACAGCTTCCTGGAAACTGCGGGGGGACTAGTCCCTGCTTGAAATACACTTCTTCTTCCTCAGGACTGTAACGCTGCTGCAGCACAGCCCTCTGTGCTAACCCCATTGGTTGAACAGATTACAGCTGTGTGAGCAGCTATTGAACAAGAGATGAAACCAGTGAAGCTGCAGCCCTGCTATAATTGTAGCACATTTGTTTAGATGTCTTTGGAGGAATCCTGTCCTTGAAAGTTGCCTGTTAGTTACACTGATAAGTTTATGATATTAGACTAATGGCAAGCCTACTATTTGTAGGAGGCTTGGTGGTCCAGTGGTTAAAGAAAGGGACTTAATACCAGGAGGTTACCAGTTCAAATCTCCGCTCGGCCACTGACTCACTGTGTGTGTCCTTCGGATGAGACGTAAAACTGAGCTCCTATTGGAAGTGACTCTGCAGCAGCAGTTGTTGATGCATAGTTCACCCCCACTTTTACTAATATCCTAATAACACACAGATGTCTGATCATTAGATAATCCAGGGCATGTCAGTATTAATGAGTTGATGATCCAGCGTGTCAGTATTAATGAGTTGATGATCCAGGGCGTGTCAGTATTAATGAGTTGATGATCCAGCGTGTCAGTGTTAATGAGTTGATGATCCAGGGCTTGTCAGTGTTAATGAGTTGATGATCCAGGGCGTGTCAGTGTTAATGAGTTGATGATCCAGGGCGTGTCAGTGTTAATGAGTTGATGATCCAGGGCGTGTCAGTATTAATGAGTTGATGATCCAGGGCGTGTCAGTATTAATGAGTTGATGATCCAGGGCGTGTCAGTATTAATGAGTTGATGATCCAGGGCGTGTCAGTATTAATGAGTTGTTGATCCAGCGTGTCAGTATTAATGAGTTGATGATCCAGGGCATGTCAGTATTAATGAGTTGATGATCCAGGGTGTGTCAGTATTAATGAGTTGATGATCCAGGGTGTGTCAGTATTAATGAGTTGATGATCCAGGGCGTGTCAGTATTAATGAGTTGATGATCCAGGGTGTGTCAGTATTAATGAGTTGATGATCCAGGGTGTCAGTATTAATGAGTTGATGATCCAGGGTGTGTCAGTATTAATGAGTTGATGATCCAGCGTGTCAGTATTAATGAGTTGATGATCCAGGGTGTGTCAGTATTAATGAGTTGATGATCCAGGGTGTGTCAGTATTAATGAGTGGATGATCCAGGGCGTGTCAGTGTTAATGAGTTGATGATCCAGGGCGTGTCAGTATTAATGAGTGGATGATCCAGGGTGTGTCAGTATTAATGAGTGGATGATCCAGGGTGTGTCAGTATTAATGAGTTGATGATCCAGCGTGTCAGTATTAATGAGTTGATGATCCAGGGTGTGTCAGTATTAATGAGTTGATGATCCAGGGCGTGTCAGTGTTAATGAGTTGATGATCCAGGGCGTGTCAGTGTTAATGAGTTGATGATCCAGGGCGTGTCAGTATTAATGAGTGGATGATCCAGGGTGTGTCAGTATTAATGAGTGGATGATCCAGGGTGTGTCAGTATTAATGAGTTGATGATCCAGCGTGTCAGTATTAATGAGTTGATCCTCTGTAACATTTTCATGAAATAGCCCCTTGAGAAAAGCAAACAAACAAACTAAATAAACTGGCTCAGTAGAACTTTCCTTTCTATTCTCACTTATTTCCGAAGCTGTTTTTGCTGGGATAGCGAGTCCGTCTGTTAAATACTGATCTGAGTAGAAACAGTAACAGTGGATCATAAAGAACATGCAATATTAAACATGTATCGATGAAACACTGTATTAGTAAATGCAGGTGACTGAACACCCCATGTGGATTCTCTCCTGGGGTCCATAGCCAGGCTCCTGGGCTCTGCTGCTGTAAGTGTGTTTCTGTTGCCTCTGCTCCTTAGGAGATGTCAACATTGGAATCAAGTGTGACGCTCATGTGATCAGTGAGAGCGAGGAGGACATTGACTTCGACATCATCCCCAACGTGAACGACACCATCACTGTGAAGTACACCCCGCCCGCGGCCGGGCGATACACCCTCAAAGTGCTCTTCACAGGCCAGGTCAGCCTCAGTGCCCTTGGGTTCTGCAGTGAGCCACTGGCATCCCTTTCAAAGAGTTTCCTGCAGCCTTTAATGAAGTGCTATTGTTTGAAGGAGAAAGAACAGTGTTTAGTGCAATCCAGATGGTTTAGAGATCTGCTTGTAAACCTGCATTTTACTACGGATCCTACAAATCCACTGAAATGAGGGACTTCATCCCTGCCCCTCTCTGTCAGGATTCAAAACACCCACTGCCCTGCCACAGGGGCCAAGTATAGGGGCTTTCCCAGTCAAGCAGTGTATTGTTACTGTGCTCATAACCACACAGGAAAAGTCATGTTGGAAACAGTTTGGAGTAAAGCTAACACTTTATATTCTGTGCCATAGTTGCCGAGACTCGATCTCGTGTGTCTTTTTCTTCAGGAAATTCCCATCAGCCCGTTCCAAGTGAAGGTGGAGCCGTCCCACGATGCCAGCAAAGTGCGAGCCGAAGGTCCTGGGTTAAACAAGTCAGGTGAGACTGCCCTGTGTCTGCCTCCACTGCACCTGCTCTTACAATAGGGTTTAAAGTGCGAGCCGAAGGTCCTGGCATAAAGAAGTCTGATGAGACTGCTCCCACTGCACCTGCTCCTTCAAGGTTATTGTGATCATGCTAAAAAGAATTTGCAGTAACTGATGCACCATGCAAAGGCTTGATCTGTTCTCTACACCCTTTGTAACTTCACATCACCTGCTTTCCATGTCTTTGCATTTATCAATCTTTCCTCTTGAAGTGTGAATGTAGGGATCTAGACAAGTTTACCATAATGGGTGTGTTTCATATGGACAACGTGACCCCTGCAAAATGATGGCAATACATGCTGAATAAGATTCCCTGGGATTATTCTGTTAGGTTTGATTGAAGTCAGTTCTGAAATGGTTATACGGTTTCTGCACATGTTTCTTATATTGTATTCTATGTCTTTGAAAACGCTGTACTGACACCAGTGTGTTAGAAAATGAAAGCTACATTAAGATACATTTCAACAAGTGTCTTTTTCAATGTACAGACAGATTTTCTGATTCAGTGCACACTGAAAGAAATGTCCTGTTTCGTTGGAGTAGATTTGATCGAAGCGTTTGCTCTCAGCTTTTTCTTTGTGCTCTGTGGGCGAGCGGCAGGGAGCACAAGGCTCAGGTATGAATTTCTTAGCTGACAAGCGTTTCATCATGGAACCGGACACAAGCTGAAGCGTTTGTCTACCATCTTTATTTCCCGTGGGTTTTGATTGAGAGTTAAGTACAGCTGACTGCATGGACAGCTCTCTGTGTTTCCTGCAGGAGTGGAGAGTGAGAAGCCGACTCACTTCACTGTGTTCACCAAGGGGGCAGGGAAGGCTCCTCTGGATGTGCAGTTCAGCGCACCGCTGAAGGGAGAGGCGGTCCGGGACTTTGAGATCATCGACAACTACGACTACTCCCACACCGTCAAATATACCCCCATGCAGCAGGTAAGCTCACACCAGAGCCTCTGTACCTGCACACTGACATCTTTAGATTCAGCACAACTACAGGGCTTCAATTGTGACGAGTAACTGTGGGCATTCATTAGCACAGGCTTGAAGAGCATAACACTCACTCATCATTCTAGATGGTCATTTTTGGTCTGCTAATGGACAGTCATTACATGCTATTCAATATACTGTGAATGTATTTATTCTGTCTGTCTGTCTAATTGTTGCTGTGCTGCTGTATATCTTCAGCACTTATTGAATACACTAATTGCTGAGATTCTAATTGGTGCTAAAAGGTATTGAGCGCACTATTTCTGTTCACAGGAGAAACCTTTTTAGGTTCACAACACTTTATAATGTGTGATTTATATACTTGGGGGATTTGCATGTGATTTGCTGACATTTTCAGGATTATACATTCAAAACAATAAGTAAGTGCTGTGCCTGTGTGGAACAGCTTTGGCAGTACATGTAGTTAATTCAGTAACATGTACAGCACAGGAGCGTGGTGGACAAGGATCTTGACAGCAGAATTTCACAGTGCTATCCTGACTTCAGCTCACCAGTGTGGTGAAAGCAGTGTGAGTGGTGTGATGTGTTTCTCAGTGTGAGTGGTGTGATGTGTTTCTCAGTGTGAGTGGTGTGATGTGTTTCTCAGTGTGAGTGGTGTGATGTGTTTCTCAGTGAAAGCAGTGTGAATGGTGTGATGTGTTTCTCAGTGAAAGCAGTGTCAGTGGTGTGATGTGTTTCTCAGTGTGAGTGGTGTGATGTGTTTCTCAGTGAAAGCAGTGTGAGTGATGTGATGTGTTTCTCATGCGCGAGGCTGCAGTGAACCCAGTTTCTCACGCCTGGTTCCTCCTGCAGGGCAGTCTGGGAGTGGTGGTGATGTACGGGGGGGATCCCATTCCCAGGAGCCCGTTCAGTGTGGGCGTGGCTGCACCGCTGGACCTGAGCAGAGTGACAGTGAACAACCTGGAGAGTCGTGAGTACCTGCAGAGATTCACCTGGAGCTGCGAGAGTCCGCAGTCTTTTACATTTCTAAATGTAGCACTGTGGAGTGTGTACTAGACTTGGGGAATACCGCAACAGAACCCTCATTCTGCACTTGCTTCCACATGGGTCCTGTGATAACATTGGAGCGGCTTTCGAAGGCTGCTCTCATGGGAAGCTGTCTGCCTCTAACCTGGCACTCTCTCGCTCACCCAGGTGTGGAGGTTGGCAAGGACCAGGAGTTTTCCGTGAGCACGAAGGGGGCAGGAGGGCAGGGCAGGCTGGAGGCTGTGATCACCAGCCCGGCGAACAAGGCCGTGCCCTGCGTGGTGGAGCCCCAGCCTGGCAAGGACAGCAGCCTGGTCAAGTACATCCCCAAGGAGGAGGGCTTCTACTCACTGGACCTCAGCTACGACGGGAGCCCTATTCCTGGGAGCCCCTTCCTCGTGGAAGCCACTTTACCCCCAGACCCTTCCAAGGTAACCTGCTTCTTTACTTGGGGTGTAACGCTCTTGTAGTGTCACACTACGATACGTATCATGATGTGCATGTCGGTACGATATCGTTTATCATGATGCATGCAATGGTCCAGGGGTGCTGTAATGCACTGTGCTGCAGTGTGTCCCTGGTACAGAGGTGCTGTAATGCACTGTGCTGCAGTGTGTCCCTGGTACAGGGGTGCTGTAATGCACTGTGCTGTAGTGTGTCCCCAGTACAGGGGTGCTGTAATGCACTGTGCTGCAGTGTGTCCCTGGTACAGGGGTGCTGTAATGCACTGTGCTGCAGTGTGTCCCTGGTACAGGGGTGCTGTAATGCACTGTGCTGCAGTGTATCCCCGGTACAGGGGTGCTGTAATGCACTGTGCTGCAGTGTATCCCCGGTACAGGGGTGCTGTAATGCACTGCGCTGTCTCCTCGCAGGCCCAGTAAAGCCGCTTCCTCTGCTTGCTTGTCCTCCAGGTTAAAGCCTACGGGCCCGGTCTGCAGGGGGGTTTGGTTGGGAGCCCGGCTGAGTTCATGATCGACACGAAGGGGGCTGGGACGGGGGGCCTGGGGCTGACCGTGGAGGGGCCCTGCGAGGCCAAGATCGAGTGCTCGGACAACGGGGACGGGACCTGCTCGGTGTCCTACCTGCCCACGGAGCAGGGGGAGTACCTCGTCAACATCCTGTTCCAGGAGGTGCACATCCCTGGCTCGCCCTTCAGTGCTGACGTGACTCTGCCCTTCGACCCGGCCAAGGTGGTGGCGTCGGGTCCGGGGCTGCAGCGGGGGAAGGTGGGAGAGGCGGGGCTGCTCAGAGTCGACTGTTCCAGGGCAGGGCCGGGGGAGCTGGCTCTGGAGGCAGTGTCGGACTCGGGGGCTAAGGCTGAGCCCCACATGGAGGACCACGGCAACGGGACGTACACAGCCACCTACACCCCGCTCCACGCAGGCATGTACACGCTGCTGCTCCGCTACGGGGGCCAGGCCGTGCCCACGTTCCCAGCCAGGGTGCAGGTGGATCCTGCCGTCGACACCAGCAAGGTCAAGGTGTACGGCCCCGGGGTGAAGGGAGAAGGTAGGACACGCTGCTTTGCTTTCTCAAGCATGTTTCAGGACTGTGCCAGGATCTTCCCCATATTATAAATCCATATGATTCATCCAGAACTATACAGTGTTAGAACATGTAGTATTGGCTACTAAAAGAACATGTGTACAATTATTTCCACTAGAAGAGTCTGTTTCAAGACATGAGAAAGGCTTCTAGTGAAAACATTTGAGAATTTGAGTACAGTGCTTACTCTTTATTTAGCTATCTTACACATCAGAAAGCAGAAAACAATGAATTGGTGAAGGACCCTATACAGTGTATATGTTCACGTTACTGAAATTATGGTATAACGGTGAATTATTATTATTATTATTATTTTATTTATTTCTTAGCAGACGCCCTTATCCAGGGCGACTTACAATTGTTACAAGATATCACATTATACATTATTTCACATTATACAGATATCACATTATTTTTACATACAATTACCCATTTATACAGTTGGGTTTTTACTGGAGCAATCTAGGTAAAGTACCTTGCTCAAGGGTACAACAGCAGTGTCCCCCACTGGGGATTGAACCCACAACCCTCCGGTCAAGAGTCCAGAGCCCTAACCACTACTCCACACTGCTGAATCATGAAATATCGAGTATTACTACATTGATGCTACTTCTGTCCATCTCCAGAATTGTACCTGCGTGTCACACTTACATTGTTATATAGCCTGGCTTGGGGAGGTGTTTGTAGTGCATTGTTATATAGCCTGGCTTGGGGAGGTGTTTGTAGTGCATTGTTATATAGCCTGGCTTGGGAGGTGTTTGTAGTGCATTGTTATATAGCCTGGCTTGGGGAGGTGTTTGTAGTGCATTGTTATATAGCCTGGCTTGGGGAGGTGTTTGTAGTGCATTGTTATATAGCCTGGCTTGGGGAGGTGTTTGTAGTGCATTGTTATATAGCCTGGCATGGGGAGGTGTTTGTAGTGCATTGTTATATAGCCTGGCTTGGGGAGGTGTTTGTAGTGCATTGTTATATAGCCTGGCTTGTTATACCGGAGGGAAGGGGTTCAACTTTATTGCAGCTTTCAGGAAACTCAGCAGAGGCGGACTTTCTTATAGGCAGATCTGCTGTAAGAAAGCCAGTGTGTTTCAATTCCAGTCAGACTGTTTTAAAAGCAAGTCAAAGGGACAGCTAAAAATGGGGATAAACAGGTATGCATTGATACAACAAGTAGAAATCTAGGGATTTCATTGATTACAATATCGCTCAATGATAAAAAATAGTGTGTTTACAGTGAATATGTGCAACACATTGTAACAACTCAGAACAATAGAAAGCTATACACATGCATGGCAGTGTTCTGTGTGCTGTGTGAGGCTGCAGGGTTTATATTCTGAACATTTCAATAGTGAACAGCAGCTTGCTTAGATAGAAACATTTGAATCTTATGCTTTTATTTCCCAAAGTGATATTACGTGGGGTGGAGATCAGTTGTATAAGTGATAAGTGTGAGTGATATTAACTGGAGTGTGATCATTCGCACAGAGATCTAATCAGGATCGTGTCCTCATTGACTCCCATTGTATTCCATCTCGGACACTTCAGTGTGGGGATAAGAAGCGCAGGGCGATTTTAACAAGAGTCATATTAAAGAGGTTTGACTGACAGTGATTCCTAAAAACAACATTATATTGAAGATGATACATAGAATAAATAATTTAATACAATGTGCGTGGTTTGGAGAAACTAGCATTATTTGACTTGGAAAATACATGTTTATTTACCAGCCTAATATACTCTATACAATTGCAGAAATAAAGACTTGGTGCTGCATTTTTAGATATGTCGACAGCATTGTGTTGAAACTGGGTGTGATTGTTCATTAGCACAAGTTCTTGAGAGTAGCAGAACCCAGGTAATTGAAACTTACTTATTCATGCACTCTGGATGGCAAATGAAGGCTGTATGTTAGCATCCACTTGCCCTAATTTGATAAAACCAATGAATATTTGTTACAGAAAGTCATTCAACATATTGTTGCTACGTCTGTCTGTCTGTAATACTTGCATTCTTTTAACCTTCGTGTTCAGAAAATCCGTCATTAAAGTGTGATGACACCTGGTCCAAACTCTCTGTACCATTTACACATACTTGAGATCTATACGTGATTCTAAGCTGCTGGTAAAAGCTATTTCTTGGGGATAGTTTGTTAGAACTTCCTTGGACTTGGCACGGCCAAAGATAAATAGTTCAGAGAGTAATTGTTCTCCTCTTGGAATCATTTCTTTTTCTTTGATTCAGGAGTTTTCCGGGAAGCCACCACGGATTTCACGGTGGATGCTCGCTCCCTGACGAAGGTGGGAGGGGATCACATTAAGACCCGCATCACAAACCCCTCGGGGGCCCAGACAGACTGCGTGATCAAAGACCAGACTGACGGGACCTACGCTGCGGAGTACACGCCATTCGAAAGCGGTGAGCAGCACAACCAATGGCCTCTTGTTCTGGATAGAGGGTTGCTATCCCTGCACACATGTGTTCTGACATGTTTCAGTCCTGCACCATTATTTGCAAATGTTCAAATCAATCCAAGTCTTTCACAGGTTAGAGTCATAAGCTTTTATACAAACATCCATTAAAACCCCGGAATGTGCTGCAAGCTGTCACACACATAATAAGTTGGGGTGCAGCTCCCTGCTGTTTCCATTGTAGAGTAGTACAGGTGAGAGGCTCTTTCTTAGAAAGCTCTTGGATTGCATGTAACACAGCTGCAGCTTGTTGCAGTATTGTTTGTGGAGAGGGGGGCGCACCTGTCTGCAATGCAGAGTCTCGAGGGCTCCTCTGCCTTCCTTCTTTAACTCATCCCGGTTGTGTAATCACGCTGCAGAGGAAGCTCCCGCTTCATTACCAACAGGGTCCTGTCAGGGAATCCATGCAGGACAGCCTGTGTTATTGATCGCTCTGTTAATGAAGCTCCTCTCTGTGATACAGTTCAGTGAATCCATGCAGGACAGCCTGTGTTATTGACTGTTAATGCCTGTGATACAGTTCAGTGAATCCATGCAGGACAGCCTGTGTTATTGATCGCTCTGTTAATGAAGCTCCTCTCTGTGATACAGTTCAGTGAATCCATGCAGGACAGCCTGTGTTATTGATCGCTCTGTTAATGAAGCTCCTCTCTGTGATACAGTTCAGTGAATCCATGCAGGACAGCCTGTGTTATTGATCGCTGTGTTAATGAAGCTCCACTCTGTGATACAGTTCCTTTTAACGTCTTCAGGACCGGAGAATTTGAAATGACACAAAGGAGCATCTTTTTTTCCTGATGTTTTCGAAGGTTCCAGTTCCTATAAATCTGGTGTGTAAACTCTGCCGGTGTACTGTAGAATTAATTTTACAGACATGCTATTTATACTTCATTCATGCATTCTAGAGTGAAACGTTTGCGTTTGGCTGTAATCCAATATAAAGATTTTATAAATATGTGTGACCTCTCAGGTACTGTGCGCTTATTACGCGAGTATGAGGACCCTCTCTATGTGCATGCATCGGTTCTATTTCAAATGTATAATCACAATAGTTTAGTAGCAAAATACAGCTACTATAAAGCCAATGTATACCATACAACATTTTTTTTAAACCACACATTCCGGTTCAGGATCTGTGAATATGTGGAGGTTCGTATCTGTATGAAGTAGCATGTGAAGTGGTGTATAGAGAGATGTCCTTGTTGATGAACCCGATGGCACTCTCTTAGTGTTTCTCCCCTGGCGCGTGTTTTGCAGGTGTGCACGCTCTTGCCGTGATGTTTGATGACGTACCGGTGCCAGGCAGCCCGTTCCAGGTTGGCGTGGCAGAGGGGTGTGACCCGCGGCGTGTGCAGGCTCACGGGCCAGGGCTGCAGGAGGCGCTGACCCACAAACCCAACAAATTCACCGTCGTCACAAGGTACCCTGTCACTGCCCAGCCTGCCCAGTCTGTTTTCCTTTTGAAATGCACCACATAGTATTTTGCCCCATTTCATTTTACAAGCATGTGAAATTCTACAAGACAAACGTACCTGTAAGTAGATGATTTAGCATTTGGTACTGGAGTGGAGTTTTCAAACCCTGGACTTGTACAGCACCTTGCAGCCCATGCCAAGAGGCACAGATCTCCTGGCAGACATTGAGTGGTCTGCTGGGACCGTGCAAAGACCTGCGAGTGATGTCTGAATAAGTTTACCAGTGTCAGTGTTTCTTTGCTGTTTCGGGGGTCGCAGAGCCTCCCCAGGGCAGAATGGAAGCCCACAGTATTCCCAGTCCAGTCCCTGGCGCTCGGGGGCTGCATGCTTGTCTTGACGGGACCTTCACTCTCCACTCTCCTCAGGGGGGCTGGTATCGGGGGGCTGGGGATCACCGTGGAGGGCCCCTCTGAGTCCAAGATGTCCTGCAAAGACAACAAGGACGGCAGCTGCAGTGTGGAGTATACTCCCTACACCCCCGGCATGTACGATGTGAACATCACCTACGGAGGCCAGCATGTTCCAGGTAGGACCACACACATAGTGTTCCAGGAGATTCCCATCCTGGAATCTAATAAACCAACAAGGCTCATTACAGCATTACCATGTGCCAGGTAGGACCACACACATAGTGTTCCAGGAGATTCCCATCCAGGAATCTAATAAACCAACAAGGCTCATTACAGCATTACCATGTGCCAGGTAGGACCACACACATGGTGTTCCAGGAGATTCCCATCCTGGAATCTAATAAACCAACAAGGCTCATTACAGCATTACCATGTGCCAGGTAGGACCACACACATGGTGTTCCAGGAGATTCCCATCCTGGAATCTAATAAACCAACAAGGCTCATTACAGCATTACCATGTGCCAGGTAGGACCACACACATAGTGTTCCAGGAGATTCCCATCCTGGAATCTAATAAACCAACAAGGCTCATTACCATTACCATGTGCCAGGTAGGACCACACATAGTGTTCCAGGAGATTCCCATCCTGGAATCTAATAAACCAACAAGGCTCATTACAGCATTACCATGTGCCAGGTAGGACCACACACATGGTGTTCCAGGAGATTCCCATCCTGGAATCTAATAAACCAACAAGGCTCATTACAGCATTACCATGTGCCAGGTAGGACCACACATAGTGTTCCAGGAGATTCCCATCCTGGAATCTAATAAACCAACAAGGCTCATTACAGCATTACCATGTGCCAGGTAGGACCACACACATAGTGTTCCAGGAGATTCCCATCCTGGAATCTAATAAACCAACAAGGCTCATTACAGCATTACCATGTGCCAGGTAGGACCACACACATAGTGTTCCAGGAGATTCCCATCCTGGAATCTAATAAACCAACAAGGCTCATTACAGCATTACCATGTGCCAGGTAGGACCACACACATAGTGTTCCAGGAGATTCCCATCCTGGAATCTAATAAACCAACAAGGCTCATTACAGCATTACCATGTGCCAGGTAAGACCACACACATAGTGTTCCAGGAGAATCGCATTGTGAAATCTAACAAGGCTCTACAGTATTACTGCTAGAAATGTCCTGTTCTATTTCTTGAGTGCTCTTTTGCTTTTCAGTCTTGGATAGATCTAGAGCAGCGGTTCTCATGAATTTTAAAGGACCACATTTGCAGCATTGAAACATGACCAGGGGTCGCAGTAGGTGCAAATCAGTCTGTTTTGAGTGATGTGTAAACATCCTGGCCTCTCGTTTGCCTGTGCATGCCCGAGCGCCAGTACTTCCTCATGACAGACCATGCTGTATTCCACCCATCGAACCCAGACACATAGCTGAGCGATCTCACAATTAGCAGTTGACTCATCTAATGCAATGCTAAAGCCAGGCTTCAACTGATTGCAGCAATCAGACAGTTAGAAATGTCATCAGATATGTTGGTAATGCACCTAGCTACAGTGTCATTGCTCAGTTGTTAGCTAACAAAATGTCAGATGCTTCAATAAAAAACCTCTTTCAGGGCTTGAACCTGAACCTTCCGAGTGGCGCATCCGGTAAAGGCGCTCCGCGTGGAATGCAGGATGCGCCCTATAGCCTGGGCGTCGCCGGTTCGACATCTCACATTGCAAGCTTTTGCTCTGGGCGCACGAGAACCTCCAATCACTACTCTCCTACTCTCAAGGAGAGTTCCCAGCGCCTCAGAGTGGAGGCTTCACCCCGAGATGGTGAGCCTCATTTGGGAGGTTCAGGAGAGCAGAGATGAACCTCTTTGCCTCCCAGGAATCAACCCACTGTCCCCTCTGGTTCTCCATAATAGGAGGCAGGGAACCACTGACGATAGATGCCTTGGCACACCAGTGGCCGAGGCAACTGTTATATACCTTCCCACCGCTCACCCTGCTTCTGCTGTATGGAGAAAATCAGGCAGGACTGGGCCAAGGTGCTCCTAGTAGCCCCTTATTGGCCCAGGAGACTCTGGTTTTCAATCCTAATGCTGCTCCTGAGCAGCCAGCCGTGGAGACTGCTGACGCACCGTGACCTGCTCAGCCAGGTGCGGGGGAACTTATGGCATCCTGACCCATCGAGCCTGCAGCTCTGGGTCTGGCCCCTGAACTGCTGCATTTCAGCTGTCTGGGACTTTCCAACAGGGTTATTGACAGCCTGCAGAATGCCAAAGCACCTTCCAGGCGTTCCCAGTACGACCCCACGACCTGTCCCATGGCAGCTATACTGCAATTTTTGCAGGACCTGTTTGACGATGGGAAATCACCCTCTACATTTAAAGATTTATCTGGCAGCTATTTTTCAGCTTGCCATGTCAAAAGTGCAATTTTTGAAAGGGGCTTGGTTGCTTTGGCCACCTATGAAGGACATTGTTCCTCACTGGAGGCTAAACGTGGTGCTTAATGCACTCATGAAGCCTCCATTTGAGACCATGCTTTCATTTGAGCGTAAATATTTATTGCTCAAAGCGGCTTTTTTGCTTGCTATCACCTCTGCAAAGCGGGTGAGTGAGATGCTGGCATTCTCCATTGCAAATGCCTGCATCATTTTTACAGAGGTCACGCTCCATACCATAGAGGCCAGTGAATTCTTCTGAGCACGAGCATGCCCTTGTAATGTATTCTAATAGAGGCCAAGGTATTCCTCTGAGCACGAGCATGCCCTTGTAATGTATTCTAATAGAGGCCAGTGAATTCCTCTGAGCACGAGCATGCCCTTGTAATGTATTCTAATGCGTCTGAAACTGTGATATTCCTGAGAAAAGCACAGTGAGACGGAGCATGAGAAAGCGCTATGTAGCCAAGACGTGGGGAATCTTAAGAGCGCATGGCTAAATGTGTGGATCTGTTGTTTGGGGTCGAGTGCTGGCAAGCAGACAACATGAAACACTGACATGAAGTCTGGGATCAGCTGTTATCAAGTGGTGCTCAGATTACTTGACACACCGATTCACTGCTTTCAGTTGCTTATTACACTTCAAACTACTGTAATTGAACTGATTTTCATTTACAATGCCACTGCCCAATACTACTGGTAACAGAATATATTATTTCATACATCAAGAAATACAAAGTATTGACGGCTACTAATGCACCTCAGAGCACACACACACCCACAGTGACATATGTTAAGCTATGTTTGTCTAATGCATAGAACTGGAATTCCAAATGCAATGAAGCTTACCTGGAACACAGGAAGAAAACAAGGACAGGAGACCAAGCCCCTGTGGCTGTGTGTGTCAGTAAGTGTGTGGTTCCAGCTAACAGACCCCCTCTCTCTGCTTCGCCCTGCAGGCAGCCCCTTCAAGGTCCCTGTGAAGGACGTGGTTGACCCCAGCAAGGTGCAGCTCAGCGGACCTGGCCTGGGCTCGGGGGTGAGAGCTCACATCCCTCAACACTTCACTGTGGACTGCAGCAAGGCAGGGTCTGCGCCCCTCAGTGTCTCTGTGCTCGCCCCTCGAGGTACGTGTGTGTGTGTGTGTGTGTGTGTGGGGGGGAGCTGGGATAGAGCTCCTTCAGTACTTCACCAAACCCCTCAGTGTCTCTGTGCCCTCCCTCTCGAGGTGTGTGTGTGTGTGTGTGTGTGTGTGTGGGAGGGAGAGCTGGGATAGAGCTCCTTCCCCACTTTCATCCCTGCGCGGACTCGGGAGCGGCGAAGACGAGCACACTTTTGTCCTCTGAAACGTGTGCTGTCAGCCGACCGCTTCTTTTCACTCTGCAGGCCCGCCATGCAGCCAACCAAGAGCTACAGCGTCGGAGGACAACGCAGCTCTGGGCAGCTCTGGGCAGCTCTGGGCAGCTCTGGGCAGCTCTGGTCGGCAGTGGAATAGCCTGGACTCGAACCGGCGACTTCCAGGCTATAGGACGCATCCTGCACTCCACGCGGAGCGCCTTTACCGGATGCGCCACTCGGGAGCTCCCTAAAATGTTAACAGATTTGAAGAATGGGATGATCTGTACAGTGTAACTAATCAGTCAGCAGCAGCAGCAGATTTGTTTATGTTCAGCATTAATGGCACAGCCAGCGTTATCCTGGGGTGAGATTCAGGTAATCTGCTCGATGTCTGTCACTTCTGATTCATGCCCTGTCCTGTGTTATGAATGAAGGCAATGTTTCTGTTTGTTTTTACTCTTGAATCCTTCTTACAGTTTGATCACACCCCATAATACCAAACACACACCCACACACGCACACAGAGTACATGCTTCATAGACATCAGAATCTTCAAGGCATTCATTATGGAACAACTAACTGTAGGAGAAACTTGTATAGATACAGAGCAAAACCAAAATCCTGCCTTGTATGGTGTTCAGTCCCATTACACCTACCCACCCCCATAATCCACCTCATTTCATTGCCTGATGTCTTTAATGAGGTGCACTGCACTTCAGAAGTTTTATATTTTTTTCACATTTGACCAAAATTGACTTTGGGGTTCCAAATATTTCAGTGATGTCTGTGAGGCCTCCTAATCCCACACTAACACTGCCCCAGACCAGCGCCAGACCAGCCCCAGACCAGCCCCAGACCAGCCCCAGACCAGCCCCAGACCAGCGCCAGACCAGCCCTAGACCAGCCCCAGACCAGCCCCAGAGCAGGTGCTGCCGACACAGTAGCAGTATTTTGTTTGGAGCAGCGCGCGTTTTCTTCCTCTCGTGACAAGCCCTGTGAGACGGCAGTGTGAGCGTGTCTGTGCCGCAGGGCTGATGATTGCTGTGTTTGTCTGCAGGAGTGGCAGAGCCAGTGGAGGTGGTTCACAATGGGGACGGGACACACACTGTGGCCTACACTCCCTCCCTGGAGGGCCCGTACACCGTGTCTGTCAAGTACGCTGATGAAGAGGTCCCCCGCAG
Source organism: Huso huso (assembly GCA_036884735.1). Lineage (NCBI taxonomy): Eukaryota > Metazoa > Chordata > Actinopteri > Acipenseriformes > Acipenseridae > Huso > Huso huso. Next base: position 18,669,765 of record CM072677.1, on the reverse strand, counting down.
GTAGGGATGGGTCGATACACACTCTGCTGGAAAACTAACCTGTGGAAGAAGTCAGACTGAACCACAGAATCCAGAACCATGTTGGACCGCAAGTTTTCTAACAAGGTCACAGTCAAAGAAATACTCCCTATTAGTGCCCTGAACCTTTTTTAGTTTTTCACTATATATTTCCATCTACACAGTAGTCCTGCCTTATACAGACAGGCACATAACCCTGCACACTCACGCACACACTCTCACACTCCCAGAGCTGTGCAGAGCCTTCCTAACCTGCTTGTCCCTCTCTCGTCTTGCAGTCCTTTCAGAGTGAAGGTGCTCCCCACTCACGATGCTAGCAAGGTGAAGGCCAGCGGCCCTGGCCTGACCTCGGGACTCCCGGCCAGCCTGCCAGTGGAGTTCACCGTCGACGCCAGAGACGCTGGGGAGGGGCAGCTGTCAGTGCAGATCACTGTGAGCCTGGGGCTGGGGCTGGGGCTGGGTGATGTCATCCACAACTAATGAACACTCAGTAGTGCTAAATGTAGAACTACAAAAAAAAACTTACAAATGCAATGATAGTTAGAACTCTTTCTCAGAAAAAGATTTCTAGTTGAAATGCTTGTCACTGAATTTGTAAGTTTTTTTTTTGCATTTTTCTATCCGTGTAATATCATGTCCTTTCGCATTCGGGTAGTGTAGAGGTTAACCATTAGCCTGCTGCATTGCTCCCAACAACCACATGCTCTGATCAGCAATTACAATGAAGTCTTGCACAAAAGAGAACTTTTATTTCCATTGTTTTGTTCCATTTCTCAGTAGCAGCAGTAATGTAATACACAGATCCTGGTCTCATTTGAGTAGAAGTGCAGATATTTCTGTGCTGAGGGCAATCCTGTTCACAGCTCCAGGTTAATCAGACACTTGGACGCGCAGGACCAGCTTTATTTAGATAAACAGCAGACCTGAAGTGCACATGCTGATCCACTGTGCGGGGAGATGCAGCTGCTGCAATGGGATCAACTGATTGACCCAGGATATGTGAATACAAATATCAAAGCCAGGAATACACACAGTACAACACGGGACCCAATACACACAGTACAACACGGGACCCAATACACACAGAACAACACGGGACCCAATACACACAGAACAACACGGGACCCAATACACACAGAACAACACGGGACCCAATACACACAGAACAACACGGGACCCAATACACACAGAACAACACGGGACCCAACACACACAGAACAACACGGGACCCAACACACACAGAACAACACGGGACCCAACACACACAGAACAACACGGGACCCAACACACACAGAACAACACGGGACCCAAACACACAGAACAACACGGGACCCAACACACACAGAACAACACGGGACCCAACACACACAGAACAACACGGGACCCAACACACACAGAACAACACGGGACCCAACACACACAGAACAACACGGGACCCAACACACACAGAACAACACGGGACCCAACACACACAGAACAACACGGGACCCAACACACACAGAACAACACGGGACCCAACACACACAGAACAACACGGGACCCAACACACACAGAACAACACGGGACCCAACACACAGAACAACACGGGACCCAACACACACAGAACAACACGGGACCCAACACACACAGAACAACACGGGACCCAACACACACAGAACAACACGGGACCCAACACACACAGAACAACACGGGACCCAACACACACAGAGCAACACGGACCCAAACACACAGAACAACACGGGACCCAACACACACAGAACAACACGGGACCCAACACACACAGAACAACACGGGACCCAACACACACAGAACAACACGGGGACCCAACACACAGAACAACACGGGACCCAACACACACAGAACAACACGGGACCCAACACACACAGAACAACACGGGACCCAACACACACAGAACTGTGGTCGGGAGTTGAGGTCACACACAGAACAACTGTGGTCTGAACACACACAGAACAACACGTGACCCAACACACTGAGTTGAGGTCTGTGTGTGACCCAACACACACAGAGCAACATGGGACCCAGGTCACACACAGTGCAACACGGGAACCAGTACACACAGAACTGTGGTCTGAGTTTGAGGTCTGTGTGTGTTTCGCTGTGGTCTGAGTTTCGGTCTGTGTGTGTTTCGCTGTCGTCTGAGTTGAGGTCTGTGTGCGTGTTTTGCTGTCGTCTGAGTTTCGGTCTGTGTGTGTTTCGCTGTCGTCTGAGTTGAGGTCTGTGTGTGTTTCGTTGTCGTCTGAGTTGAGGTCTGTGTGTGTGTTTCGCTGTCGTCTGAGTTGAGGTCTGTTTGTGTGTTTCGCTGTCGTCTGAGTTGAGGTCTGTGTGTGTTTCGCTGTCGTCTGAGTTGAGGTCTGTGTGTTTCGCTGTCGTCTGAGTTGAGGTCTGTGTGTGTTTCGCTGTCGTCTGAGTTGAGGTCTGTGTGTTTCGCTGTCGTCTGAGTTGAGGTCTGTGTGTGTTTCGCTGTCGTCTGAGTTGAGGTCTGTGTGTGTTTCGCTGTCGTCTGAGTTGAGGTCTCTGTGTTTCGCTGTGGTCTGAGTTGAGGTCTGTGTTTCGCTGTCGTCTGAGTTGAGGTCTCTGTGTGTTTCGCTGTCGTCTGAGTTGAGGTCTCTGTGTGTTTCGCTGTCGTCTGAGTTGAGGTCTGTGAGTTTCGCTGTCGTCTGAGTTGAGGTCTGTGTGTGTTTCGCTGTCGTCTGAGTTGAGGTCTGTTTGTGCGTTTCGCTGTCGCCTGAGTTGAGGTCTGTGTGTGTTTCGCTGTCGCCTGAGTTGAGGTCTGTGTGTGTTTCGCTGTCGTCTGAGTTGAGGTCTGTGTGTGCGTTTCGCTGTCGTCTGAGTTTCGGTCTGTGTGTGTTTCGCTGTCGTCTGAGTTGAGGTCTGTGTGTGTTTCGCTGTCGTCTGAGTTGAGGTCTGTGTGCGCGTTTCGCTGTCGTCTGAGTTGAGGTCTGTGTGCGTTTCGCTGTCGTCTGAGTTGAGGTCTGTGTGCGTGTTTCGCTGTCGTCTGAGTTGAGGTCTGTGTGCGTGTTTCGCTGTCGTCTGAGTTGAGGTCTGTTTGTGTGTTTCGCTGTCGTCTGAGTTGAGGTCTGTTTGTGTGTTTCGCTGTCGTCTGAGTTGAGGTCTGTGTGTGCGTTTCGCTGTCGTCTGAGTTGAGGTCTGTGTGTGCGTTTCGCTGTCGTCTGAGTTGAGGTCTCTGTGTGTTTCGCTGTCGTCTGAGTTGAGGTCTGTGTGTGTTTCGCTGTCGTCTGTGTGTGTCTCCTGGTCTAAAGGAAAGGTCTGTGTGTGTTTTTCAGGACCAGGAAGGCAAGCCGAAGAAGCCCAGTATCCATGACAACAATGACGGAACGTACAAGGTGTCCTACATCCCGGACAAGATCGGCCGCTACACCATCGTCATCAAGTACGGCGGAGATGAGATCCCTGCCTCCCCCTACCGCGTGCGCGCCACAGCCACCGGGGACGCCAGCAAGTGCACTGTGACAGGCAAGGAACCAGAGTGGAGCTACAGCCTCCATTCACTCTGTCTGCTGAGTGTGATCAACACTGTCTACAGCCTCCATTCACTCTGACTGCTGAGTGTGATCAACACTGTCTACAGCCTACAGGCTCGGGCGGGTGTGTTCATCGTGTTTTTACCTGACTGAATATCCTGTCTGTTCCTCCGCAGGGCCGGGGCTCGGGCCCACCATCAGGATCGGAGAGGAAGTTGGCTTTGTCGTGAACACAAAGGGTGCTGGGAAGGGTAAGGTGTCCTGCACGGTGGTGACCCCTGATGGGTCGGAGGTCGAGGCTGACGTCATCGAGAACGAGGATGGGACCTTCGATATCTTCTACACCGCCCCCAAGCCCGGGGCCTACGTGCTGTATGTGCGCTATGGCGGGGAGAGCATTCCCAAGAGCCCCTTCAGAGTGACGGTAAGGGCTTCCTGTTTATTAATCCTATTGCCTGTGACAGAGAGGAACCCAAAACCTGAACACAGTCCCGACTGCAGCGTTGTAAAGAAGGAGCACTACAATAACAATAAACCAAAAACAAAACTCACTGCACCAAATTATAATTCTATTGTACATTGTTAAAATGCATCTGTAATGTCAAGGAGAGACTGAAATGATAGTTGAACTGTCACAGACCCCCACACTGCATTCAATTAGAGAAGAGGCATTTCTGATTGATTGGAGCAGAGTCGTTACTGATTGATTAGAGCAGAGTCGTTACTGATTGATTAGAGCAGAGTCGTTACTGATTGATTAGAGCAGTCGTTACTGATTGATTAGAGCAGAGTCGTTACTGTTTGATTAGAGCGGAGTCGTTACTGATTGATTAGAGCGGAGTCGTTACTGTTTGATTAGAGCGGAGTCGTTACTGATTGATTAGAGCGGAGTCGTTACTGTTTGATTAGAGCGGAGTCGTTACTGTTTGATTAGAGCGGAGTTATTGTTTGATTAGAGCGGAGTCGTTACTGTTTGATTAGAGCGGAGTCGTTACTGTTTGATTAGAGCGGAGTCGTTACTGTTTGATTAGAGCGGAGTCGTTACTGATTGATTAGAGCGGAGTCGTTACTGTTTGATTTAGAGCGGAGTCGTTACTGTTTGATTAGAGCGGAGTCGTTACTGTTTGATTAGAGCAGAGTCGTTACTGATTGATTAGAGCAGAGTCTGCACTGATTGCTTCACTCGTTCTCCTGGCTTCCCCTGCAGTAGCAACTGCAGTTGCCCGATGGCCTCTCCTTTCTTTGTGTGGTTTTGTAGTTTCAATCTACAGCACATGAGCTTGGGTTTGTATCTGGCATACAGCAGAGATGTACCACAGTGCACTCATACCAAGGGGCTGCGTGATCATCCAGTGCAGTCATCTACAGGTCAGGAATGTGTATAAAAGCAATTTTATCAGATTAGACCAAGTGCAAGTTAAAAGTTCTGTATGAGTGTCACTCTGTGAATGAGGTTTAATGGTGTTCTCACAGACAGGTGTGTGGTACAGTACACAGGGGGGTTCTCACAGGTGTGTGGTACAGTACACAGGAGGGTTCTCACAGGTGTGTGGTACAGTACACAGGGGGGTTCTCACAGGTGTGTGGTACAGTACACAACAGCAGGCTGACCCACTGAACTTCTCAAGGTGGAGACAGGAGGGTTCACACAGATTGTAAATCATTAAACTACTTAGGGAATTTCACAGGTCATTTTGGGCTTAAAGACTAGGGTTTCACAGTTTTGTTGTCACAATAAGGGGTTGTTCCCAGGTGTGTGGTACAGTTCCCCAGCAGGCTGACCCACAGACAGTCCAGCAGCAGGAGGAAGCCCCTCTGGCCACATATTGTAAATCCAGCCCTGGGTACACACTTAGGGAATTTCCTCTCTCTCCCCCCCACTTTTGGGCCCCTATGTTTCCAGCCCTCCTTACACACAATATCCCTCCCCTCCTGTTCCCCTCTCCCAGCGATGCTTCCAGCCCTGGGCACAGACAGTCCAGCAGCTCCCCTCTCCCCCCACTCTCCCAGCCCCCTCGGCTTCCAGCCCTGGGTACACACTCCATATACTCTCCCTCTCTCCCCCCTCTCCCAGCCCCCTCGGCTTCCAGCCCTGGGTACACACTCCATATACTCTCCCCTCTCTCCCCTCCCTCTCTCCCAGCCCCCACGGCTTCCAGCCCTGGGTACACACTCCATATACTCTCCCCTCTCTCCCCCCCCACTCTCCCAGCCCCCTCGGCTTCCAGCCCTGGGTACACCTCCATATACTCTCCTCTCCCTCCCTCTCTCCCAGCCCCCACGGCTCCCCAGCCCTGGGTACCTCCATATAGTCTCCCCTCCTTCCCCTCCCTCTCTCCCCTCCCTCTCTCCCACCCCCTGTTTCTACCTCTGGGTTCACACTCCGTTTACTCTCCCCTCTCTCCCAGCCCCCTGTTTCCAGCCCTGGGTTCACACTCCGTATACTCCTCCCTCTCTCCCTCCCTCTCCCAGCCCCCCTGTTTCCAGCCCTGGGTTCACCTCATTATACTCTCCCTCTCTTCCCTCCCTCTCCCAGCCCCCTGTTCCCAGCCCCTGGGTTCACCTCTGGGTCTCTCCCTCTTTCCCCTCCTCTCTCCCAGCCCCCCCCTGTTTCTACCTCTGGGTTCCTCCCTCTACCTCCCCTCTCTCCCAGCCCCCCCCTGTTTCCAGCCCTGGGTTCACACTCCGTATACTCCCCTCTCTTCCCTCCCTCTCTCCCAGCCCCCCTGTTTCCAGCCCTGGGTTCACACTCCGTATACTCTCCCCTCTCTTCCCTCCCTCTCTCCCAGCCCCCTGTTTCCAGCCCTGGGTTCACGCTTCGTATACTCTCCCCTCTTTCCCCTCCCTCTCTCCCACCCCCCTGTTTCTACCTCTGGGTTCACACTCCGTATACTCTCCCCTCTCTCCCCCCCCTGTTCCCAGCCCTGGGTTTCCAGCCCTGGGTTCTCCTCCCTCTATCCTCCCTCTCTCCCAGCCCCTGTTTCCACCCCTGGGTTCACCTCTGGGTTCCCTCCCCCCTCCCTCTCTCCCAGCCCCCTGTTTCCAGCCCTGGGTTCACACTCCGTATACTCTCCCCTTTTTCCTCTCCCTCTCTCTTTGTATTTCTGAGCCTGTCGCAGTGATGCCAGCTCAGTCTAAAGCAGAGATTCCTGGATCCTCTTCACCTCCCTGTTTGTTTGTTTGTTTCTCTAAGTGCCTGAATGTTTTTTCACTTCCTATTTCTTCCCTGTTTGTTTTCTAGTTCCAGGCTGCCCTGAAAGCATGTTTGGGCAGTGGTGTGCTCCCCTGCCCCTGGGTCTTCACTCTTTAGTTTCAGGGCACTCTGATGCGCTCACTCTCCTGTCTTTTCCAGGTGGGCTGGCTAATCCTGTTTGTCTGCACTGTGATGTGCCTGTGCTGTTCTTGAGCTTCACTCCAGTCTTTCCCATTGCACTATTTGTTAAGCTGGCTGCTTGTTTTCCTATAAATCTGTACAGACCAGGTTAGTGTAAGGGTGGTTTGCATATGGAGTGACAAGGATCACTTTGTGAACTCCAATGCTCTTTCCTTATTTGAATTCACCTTTGATATGTTATGGCAGCTTTGCCAGTTAAATTATAAATGGCTTATTTTGGTGTCTCTTGATGTTATAAGGAATGTCATCTGGTGCAGTTTTTGGCGAGAGGACAGTAAAGCAAAGATGGAGCGCTCAAACTGTGCAAAATGATTAGTGTTCTTATAAGAGACACCCTGCACACAACGTATCAGCCTGAGGGAGGGAAGACTCCCATAGCAGGGGTGTACTAGGTTAGGATAGCATTGTAAAGCCCAGAGAGGCATGGTAAAGCATATTAAAAAAACAATGTAAATGTATTGTAAAGTCAATTGAAAAGACCCCCCTCTCAGGTAATGAGGGAGGGAGGGCTCACTGTGCTCTGCAGTGGGGCTTGTTTCCTCGCTGGCCTCTCTTCCTGTTCCTGTGTCAGTGTCATTTGAACTCCAATGACCTCCTGTGTTCCCAGGTGACGGATGGGTCGTACTCCCCGGTCAGTGGTATGAATGGGACGGGATTCCGGCCCTTTGACATGGTCATCCCCTTCGCCTTCAAGAAGGGAGAGGTCACAGGTGAGGACTAGGCATTGCTGTGGCTCCTTCCATCAGGCAGCACAGTGTGGCTCCTTCCATCACGCAGCACAGTGTGGCTCCTTCCATCAGGCAGCACAGTGTGGCTCCTTCCATCAGGCAGCACAGTGTGGCTCCTTCCATCAGGCAGCACAGTGTGGCTCCTTCCATCAGGCAGCACAGTGTGGCTCCTTCCATCACACAGCACAGGGATGCCCAACAGCACGGACCTTCTTCCAATTCAGCATTGATCTCCTCTGAAATGTGCATATCAGTGCACTCATGAAAACCCTTCTCAGCTCCTCTAGCTTTCAGTTACACAAATAGTGTGCAAAGCAGACCATTTTTAATTTATGAAGAGAATTAAGATTATGAATTAAAAAAATAAATGTAAAAAAACGCTCTTTCCGTTCAGTTTTTAGCCTTTATTGTTTTTGTTTTTGAATTGGGTTTTACAGTTCTGTAATTACTGTAGATATAACCATTCGTAAGTGAATTCGATCATTTTTCATTGAAACTATAGGACACATCTTTATATCTAAATGTCATATCTATTTGTGATTACACTTGGCTTTAGTTAGTTAGCACAAATTGATGAGTATCCCTCTCTCCCCTTCTCTCTCTCCCTCTCTCCCGCTCTCCCTCTCTCTCTCCCCCTTTCCCCCTCTCTCTCTCCCCCCTCTCTCCCCCTCTCCCTCCCCTCTCCCTCTCTCCCCTCTCCCCCCTCCCTCTCTCTCCCCTCTCTCCCCCTCTCTCCCCCTCTCCCTCTCTCTCTCTCTCTCCCCTCTCTCCCTCTCCCCCTCTCTCTCTCTCTCTCTCTCTCTCTCTCTCTCTCTCTCCCTCTCCCCTCTCCCTCTCTCTCTCCCTCTCCTCCTCTCCCTCTCTCTCTCAGGTGAGGTTCACATGCCCTCTGGAAGGACCGCCAAGCCTGATATCAGTGACAACAAGGACGGCACGGTGACAGTGAAGTACTCCCCCACAGAGATGGGTCTGCACGAGATGCACATCAAATACAACGGCAAGCACATCCCAGGTACAGCGCGTCTCCGAGCTCTGCTGCTCTGCCCTGTCCAGGGCACACGCTCTCTACATCATGCACAATGCATCTGGATAATGCTGCTGCTGCTGCTGCTTGTTTATGTGTGTGGTTTATAAAAACCCCACTACAGACTCCTGGTACCTGATCACTCCCTGTGCTGTAGCTGGCACACACAGTCTCTCTGCAGCTAGACCAGTGGAGAGACACCATTGGCCCACAACACCAGAAGTGACTAGGTACCAAGAAGCAGCGGTTCTGGAAAGGGCCAGAAGATACTCCGCACAAAGAGGGGGCAGAGATAAGGCTGCCAAATACCCCGTCCCTCTCACTGCCTGCAGGGGTCTCGATCCATCCATGTTTGAACAGCAGATGTTTGAAACAGCAGAGCAGCTGTGTGAAACAGAGGCGGTGCAGAGCTGTGTGAAACAGAGGCGCGGTGCAGAGCTGTGTGAAACAGAGGCGCGGTGCAGAGCTGTGTGAAACAGAGGCGCGGTGCAGAGCTGTGTGAAACAGAGGCGCGGTGCAGAGCTGTGTGAAACAGAGGCGCGGTGCAGAGCTGTGTGAAACAGAGAGAAACAGAGGCGGTGCAGAGCTGTGTGAAACAGAGGCGCGGTGCAGAGCTGTGTGAAACAGAGGCGGTGCAGAGCTGTGTGAAACGGGCGCGGTGCAGAGCTGTGTGAAACAGGCACGGTGCAGAGCTGTGTGAAACGGGCACAGTGCAGAGCTGTGTGAAACAGGAGGTGCAGAGCTGTGTGAAACGGACACAGTCCAGAGCTGTGTGAAAACAGAGAGGTGCAGAGCTGTGTGAAAAGAGGCGCGGTGCAGAGCTGTGTGAAACAGAGGCGCGGTGCAGAGCTGTGTGAAACAGAGGCGCGGTGCAGAGCTGCTGCTGGTTTACACATTAACAGCAGGAAGGTTCTAAAGCTCAGTCTTGGCATAAGCACAAGACGGGCTCTGCTGGTGAGTATCTGTGTTGTGTGTTACACATTTCTCAAACGGAGTGCATTGTTGATAACTCCAGCTTCGCTCCATTGTTAATAAATCCTTACTATGAGCGTATTCTTGTGAGAGGGGAAGAGAACATTCCTGATCACGTAGGGATTCACAAAGACATCTCTTATTTATACAGCTTTCTCTTTGTCACGTTCATGGGTTAGAGATTCCAGAATGACACACTTTAGGGTAATTCCGGTTCTCTGATCTGAAGGAGTGTCACGTGTGCGGTCTTGTTCAAACCTGCTGGAGCGCTGGCTTCTCATTGCAGACTCATGACTGCTGCTGGGAATGCAAGCGCGACTCAGAGTCTCTTTAATGTTTTAAAGGGTATATAAGGACCTTTTTATTTTATTGGGTTACATGTTCCCATGTATTGCCACAAATGTTTACGTAAGGTGTGTATTGTTTTTTTTTTAAAATTTATTTATTTTTACATTTTGACTACATTTTTAAACTTTTAAATTGCATTCCACTGCCTCCAAGATGGTTTCACATGGACCACTCAAACTACATTTCCCATCATCCTCCTGCTCACATATGTAACTGAGATGGATTTACCAGTGAGCAGGAGGATGATGGGAAATGTAGTTTGAGTGGTCCATGCAGGTCCATGTGAAGCCATCTTGGAGGATGCAATTTAAAAAAAGTTTAAAAACGTGGTCAAAATGTAAAAAATAATAAAAAAAAAATTAAACAATATGTGTTGATACCAATTCCACCCGCTCCAGTGAAACTCTGTTCTCTTTCTACTGTGGCAGCAGGATATAATAATGCTATTGGGTGCGCTCTCCCAGGGGGTTGCCTGTGCTAGTTAGATCCTATGTCGTTTCTGTTGTTTTCAGAGAGTCCGCTGCAGTTCTATGTGAACTATGCAAACAGCCCCAACGTCACAGCCTCCGGTCCGGGACTCATCTACGGGATCGTCAACAAACCAGCCACCTTCACCATCTTCACTGAGGACGCTGGGGAAGGTATGCGCCCTCGTGCCTGTGTCTCTGTGCTTTCATTTTATACAGTGGGAACATTTTCATAATTGAAACCTGTAATCCATAGCAGTATGGAAATCCTCCTTGCTGTAGCTGTCTGAATATAATCTAGGATATGAATATGAATGTTTGCTTCTTTACCAGGGGGTCTAGACCTGGCCATCGAGGGCCCCTCCAAATCAGAGATCAGCTGCACTGACAACAAGGATGGGACCTGCACTGTCACCTACCTGCCCACACTGCCGGGGCAGTACAGCATTCTGGTGCGCTACAACGACGAGCACATCGTGGGCAGCCCCTTCAGCGCCAGGGTCACAGGTGAGACGCTGCCAGAGACCCGGGCTCACCAGCACCCGCTGTGCAGCAGGAGAGAGACGTCTTGATGTTGTGGGAGAGCTACACTGCACTGGGCTTGATTTGATCAACCTATACACTGTAGCTGAAGTGATCATGGCAATTGAATGGCCATGTTGTGTTCGAGGGAGTCCAGATATCTGGACTTTAGTTTAAGAAGTACACAATGTGAACAGTAGTGCATACCGATAAATCATCTCCTGATCACTCGTTTTATCACCAAACTCCTCAATAATGCGATCCAAGTCATTATTTTATTACTATAACATCTAAAAAAAGCTCTGCAAATGTCTGTGATATTCTTTGAGCGCTGGATGCAGAAGCAGCTAACTTGTTTGTTTATGTCCGTGTTATATGCCCCTTTTTTTCGGCTTCTCTCGGCTCCTATCGATCTCACTCGGCCATTGAATGGTTTTCTCGGCTTTTTCGGGAGAAAAAACGACTAGAGACCTGTTTTTTGCGTCTCTTTGATGTCGGACAGAGTCCGACATCAAAAAAAAGGAATATTCTTTAGCAAAACTTAGGGTAAAAAAAAGGAATATTCTTTAGCAAAACTTACTGAATCAGAATTGGGGAATAAATGGTGTCTGTCTGTTCATATATCACACTTACAATTCCATGTGGATGTAGTCCATGGTGATGCTGACAGCTCTGTGACAGTGTGTGTTACTGACATGCTGCTCTCAGTGTGTCATCTTTATGAAGCCACCTGGTGAGATTATTATTTATTATTATTATTATTATTATTATTATTATTTTCTTAGCAGACACCCTTATCCAGGGCGACTTACAATTGTTACAAGATATCACATTATTTTTACATACAATTACATTATTTTTTACACATTATTTTTACATACAATTACCCATTTATACAGTTGGGTTTTTACTGGAGCAATCTAGGTAAAGTACCTTGCTCAAGGGTACAGCAGCAGTGTCCCCCACCAGGGACTGAACCCACGACCCTCTGTTCAAGAGTCCAGAGCCCAAACCACTACTCCACACTGCTGCCCTATATGTCTCTCCATTCAGCCCCACTCTGTTTCTTTATAGAGGACAACAGCAACCGGCGGCGCTCACAGCTTAAACTGGGCAGTGCAGCCGACTTCTCTCTGGACATCAACGAGACTGACCTGAGTCTGCTGACCGCCAGCATCAAGGCCCCGTCGGGTCGGGATGAGCCCTGCCTGCTCAAGAGGCAGCCCAACAACCACATCGGTGAGCCGAATAGGCTGTTTAGCCCTTAATCTCTGGTATTTGCAGTACAGTGCAGTACTATATGTTCTATACAGTAATTCAAAGTAAAGGGCTTGTTTTTATCTAGTCTAGGAGGACTCTTGATTGGGGAAAGTCATTATTTCACAGTTGTAATTTGATTATCCAAATTAATTAATATCCTGCTCCCAATTGGATACTGGAGTTTTTACAGTATAATTAACTTCTTACCTGCTTATTATCCCATTATGTGTTCTCTATCAATCTCTATTGCGGTTTCTCCTCAGATCATTATTGACCAGACTTTCTAACTATTCCAGCTGAATTCCATCATTTTTTAATGGTGAGACGGTCTGAAGCTGTGAAATTGTAGAGAGAGCTGCAGAGGGGGCTGTCGTTCTAGTAGCACACCCCTAGTGGTCGTATCTAAACCTCTTCACATTAGACTCTCAGAAGTGGCTGACAGAGGGCCTTGCTGGAATACAGCAGTGTGTATGACCGGAGCAGAAACAGCAGTAGAGAATGAGATAGAAAACACAACAAGATATTAAACAGAGAGATGAAGTATTCCAAGCATGTGGATGGTCGAACGTCTCTCTAATGTTTAAGTACGTTCTTAATCACTTGCTCTCAATAAAACCCTACCCTTTTGATTCCTGTTGACGTGTCTGCTAGTTGTTTTAATGAGTTCTCCTCCCCTGATTCCCGTTCTTCGCCTGGGTCAATTCTATTCTGTTTCTGGCTCACGCTACAGGAACTCTAGCAGAGTCATGGAAAAGCAAACAACCTACTTTATTTTCTCACTGAAACACGAGAGATTTCTAGAGGAATACAGAGATGTGTATTTGAATTTAAAGAGAAGAGGTAAGAATTCGCTCTGGAGAGGCTGGGGTGGGGGCTCTCAAACTGGGGGACACAGAAAGGGTTCAGGGGGGTTGTGGAGAGAGGTGGTGTGACATCTGATTCAGAATAATACATTTTCTATGCATTCTCCCTCCATGTAGATGTGTTTCTAGAATACATTGATTAGGGGGGTCCCAGTTAGTAATTCTGAGAAGCGCTGGTGCGGGTGTTGAGGGGTCCCGTCCTGTCTAAAGCGGTTGCTATTTGCTCGGCAGGGATTTCCTTCATCCCGAGGGAGGTGGGCGAGCACCTGGTCAGCATTAAGAAGAACGGCCGTCACATCCCCAGCAGCCCCCTCACCATCGTGGTGCTGCAGTCTGAGATCGCCGACGCCAGCAAGGTGAAGGTGTTTGGACCCGGGCTGCAGGAGGCACGCACCTTCGAGATGACAGACTTCATCGTGGACACTAGAGACGCAGGTACTTGAGCAGAGCTCCGGGACTGCACAGCCCAAACCAGGGATATGCTGCATGTACGGATCACCACACAGCATACTAGCAAGTAACACTCAATAGCACTGCATTTACAAATACTAAAAGATAACAGAGTTCACTGAACTTACTGCATTTCTCGTAGTATTTTAAAATTTAACATCAACTAACAAGCTCTTATTTGCTTTTTATCCATCTATTCGGAGATATATTTCCCATGCTGGCATGGAACAATTATTGCTAAAAGTACCACATATACAATTATAGCTATGTGTGCAAGTGCTTGCAGAACACCTACAATTTTGATATGTCCTGATATGTACTGTATGGATTTTTCAATATTTAGTTGTTTCCCTGAAAGCGCTCCCCAGGTTGCAGGTTGTTCACGAAGTGCTCACGACCTCTGGCTTTTAACCAAGTCATTGTGAATGCATTGGTGGTGCATGCTGTCTCAGGAATACACCCTTCTATTAGTGGGAGAAGTCTAGATGTTTGTATTGCTGTGCTGGTCGAGGTCTTTTCCAAGATCACCACGGCAAGGTTGTCACATGTTGAAGCATAACAAAGTCACGAACAGGATGCTAACACCACCAAGGCTTTCAAACCTCTGTCACTGCTCCCCTGTGCTTGGTGAAGATCTTTCAGTACATGGTAAGGATTTCTGGAGTCGCGTGCCGCTGCAGCAGAGTGAATTGCCTCTGTCTGTGGTCACTGCTCCCTTGTGCTTGGTAAAGATCTTTCAGTACATGATGAAGTTTCTAGGTCGCTGTGTCACTGCAGCAGGTGAATTACGTCTGTCTGTGGTCACTGCTCCCCTGTGTAGTGAAGACCACAGACAGACCCAATTCACTCTGCTGCAGTGGCACAGTGACTCCAGAAATCCCTTACCATGTACTGAAGATCTTCACCAAACACAGGAGCAGTGACCTGGCTGGCAATTCCTCTGCTGCAGTGACAGCGACTCAGAAATCCTTACCATGTACTGAAAGATCTTTAGCAGCCACAACAGAGCGTTCACTCTGCTGCAGCGCGACTCCGAAATCACCGTATGCTGAAAGATTTCTGGAGTGTTCTTGCATCATCGTGCCCTCTGTCTGTGTTAAATGTTCACTTCCTATAAGCGTTGTGATCGCTGGTCCTTCTCTCTCCTTGCAGGCTTCGGGGGGCTGGCCCTGTCCATTGAGGGTCCCAGCAAGGTGGACATTCAGACCGAGGACGTGGAGGACGGGACATGCAAGGTGTCCTACTGTCCCACTGAGCCGGGAGTCTATCTGGTGTCCATCAGGTTTGCTGATGAGCATGTGCCAGGTGAGCACCCCCCCCCCACTCATTTACTGTGCTCTGTATTCAAGCACATGTCGTCTGTGGTTTGTTAGTGTTGCTCCTCCCTGTCCTGTAACGGTTGTCTTTCTCCTCGCAGGAAGTCCGTTCACGGTGAAAGTGACGGGGGAAGGCCGATTGCGAGAGAGTATCAGTCGCCGGCAACGAGCCGCCTCCGTGGCAACCGTGGGGAGTGTCTGTGACCTCAACCTGAAGATCCCAGGTGAGGGTCCTGTGACTGACAGACTCACTGCATGGTGTGTCTGTGATCCTAGTCTGCCTCCATTAGTAACCAGTTACCAGTCTACAGTGCGTGAGTGCCTTTATCACATTCTCCTTGTTTTCTATGAAATAGAGTCACATCTAGGAAGTCTCAACAGCCATGTTGGGTGTCAGTGCTCAGTTATTGGTTCCAAGTTAATTTTTGCTAATGTTGAGAAAGCAATCTTAAGTGAGTTCTAACGATCAAGTGTTGTTTCTGTATAAGACGATTGAGCATGTGCTGGCCTTGTTACAGTAGAGCTGCTGATTGGGAAGAGTGCTCGTTAGTTTTAAGAGTGTATCTTTGATAAACAACATTATGGTAATGATAATTCATTTGTGAAATTTCCTTTCAAAAGGCTTGTGGAATGTGCTCCTGTAGCAGTGGAAACACACTGTAGGGATTAGGATGAGTAGAATTGATTAGTTTGGGTCCTTCTTCCACTCCTGCCCATTCATTTAGACATTCACTTGTCTGTGTCAGAGTTTGAATTCGAGGGGTTTGCCTTACCAGAGAGCCTTACCTGAGAGCCTTACCTGAGAACCTTACCTTACCTGAGTCTTACCTGAGAACCTTACCTTACCCGAGAGCCTTACCTTACCTGAGAGTCTTACCTGAGAGCCTTACCTGAGAACCTTACCTTACCTGAGTCTTACCTGAGAACCTTACCTTACCTGAGTCTTACCTGAGAACCTTACCTTACCCGAGAGCCTTACCTTACCTGAGAGTCTTACCTGAGAGCCTTACCTGAGAACCTTACCTTACCTGAGTCTTACCTGAGAACCTTACCTTACCCGAGAGCCTTACCTTACCTGAGAGCCTTACCTGAGAGCCTTACCTGAGAACCTTACCTTACCTGAGTCTTACCTGAGAACCTTACCTTACCCGAGAGCCTTACCTTACCTGAGAACCTTACCTGAGTCTTACCTGAGAACCTTACCTTACCCGAGAGCCTTACCTTACCTGAGAACCTTACCTGAGTCTTACCTGAGAACCTTACCTTACCCGAGAGCCTTACCTTACCTGAGAGTCTTACCTGAGAGCCTTACCCTAGAGCCTTACCTTACCTGAGAGCCTTACCTGAGAGCCTTACTTTACCTGAGAGCCTTACCTAAGAGCCTTATCTTACCTGAGAACCTTACCTGAGAGCCTTACCTGAGAACCTTACCTTACCTGAGAGCCTTACCTGAGAACCTTACCTGTGAGTCTTACCTTACTTTACCTGAGAGCCTTACCTACCTGAGAGCCTTACCTGAGACATGTTGTCTTTAGCTGCCCCTGTGATTAACTTTGATTCCCTGAAAGGAGACAGCAATTGGATGAGCGAGAGCTTTTAGAATGTCCAGATGCTGTATCTCTTATCACATGTGGATAATCAGACTTCTGGGGAATCAATGGGAATCGACAGGCATTACATGAGACTTGTACTGAAATAGAGTTCACTTTGCCCGTGAAGCGTGGTTCTTTAACAGAGACAATAAAGACTATAATTTAACAGAGATGATAAAAACTTCTTGTTCCTTTGTAGAGTTTGAGACATGCATAGCAAATAGCACTGCATTCAAGAGCAGATTTACTGCATTCATTAACTGGCTTACTTTGCTCAAAAACCTGCCTGCTGAAATTAGGCACGGTGACAGTTTCTCCCGATTTAAATGTGGATCAGTCTTATACGATCAGTCTGTTATTCGTTGCCCAGTTGTCAGATTATACTTGTATAGTTCAACACGTTCCCTGAGTCATCCTTTCAAAGTTTTTCAAAATCTTGTTCCCTTTCAAGTAGGGAATATTAACCATTACAAATGGGTGGTTCCCTTTAAGACACCTGAACTGAAAACTCTATACCAAAGATTCACTCTAGCGCCCTTCCAGCCATGCTGATTACTCCTGAGACAGATAAGTGTATCTTTCTTCTCTATATACATATTGTTAGCGCTTTCAGCTGAAGTAAACATTTATTTCAAGCTGTATTTCTGTTGTTTAGTCTGTGCTGGGTTAGTCCCACTGCGGCCTTGTGTGTCGTGGGAAGCCTGCGGCTCGATTAGCCGTTCCTCCCTGGTCTCCTAGTACATTAGACTGACTCGCTTCTTTGGAGTATATAGTAATTATTTTTCTTAAATATTATCGTATAATTATTACATGTAGATAAATATAAGAATATTTTGTGTGGACCATGTGGTTTCGTTTTGTTCCACAGGCACGTATATATGCTTTTTCTTAGAGGTAAAATTCCGAGCAGCTATTGTAGGCGTTCCTGCTAGCAGCTCGATGCTGTTTTATTCCTGCTTCTGCAGTGCTATTACAAAGGTTTTTTGAAACAGGCTTTTTCTATTTTCATGCACAAATTTAGAATTAGCCAGTGGCTGACTCGCAGGTGGGCACCCCTGTTGATTCACCACATACAGTAACTGCGACTCGTCGCCCCCGATCCTTAGGGACTGAGGTTACTGTTTCAGTGCAGGCTGCTGCTGGTCTTGTGTTCGCACTGACTATGCAGTTTAGCCAGTGGCTGACTTGCAGGTGGGCATCCCTGATAACTTGCCACTTGCAGTAACTGCGATTATCACCCCCGATCTCGCTTGTGAGTTCAAGGTTACTACTTCGGTACTGAGCGTCGGTACCGAGTGCATCGAGTCGGCGCCGAGAGTAGGTGCGGAGAGCCCAGTGCCCCGTGTCGGTACCGAGTACGCAGGTCGGTGCCGAGAGCCCCGTGTCGGTACCGAGTACGCATGTCGGTGTCGAGTGTCGGCACTGAGCACACCGTACAAGTGCCTAGTGTCAGTACCGAGCACCAGGTGCAGTGCGCAGGTACTAACATACAGCACTGCGTGTCAGTACCGAGCACCAGGTCCAATGTGCAGGTACCAACATACACTACAAATGCACATTATAGTGTATTGCACAGTATTGCATGGCATTGTTAACATGTCTGGATTCCATGCATGTAACACTTGTAAAGCCAAGCTGCCTGCAAAGGACGGTCACGTGGAGTGCATTTTATGCCTCGGCCCTGAGATTGCACAGAAGGCTTTGACAGACATCACTTTGTGTGATATCTGTGCCTTGTTCAAGAAATATGGGAACGATCCCTCACGCCTGCACAGCGCTCAGCATCGCTGCGCTCCACCAGTGAAGCTGGCCCCTCCTCTCATGTTCCTGTCCAGAGAGAAGGTAGGAGTCGAGCTCGGAAGAGCCCTATATCTCTCTATTCACCTTCCCCCCCCTTTAAAGCAGAGGAGGAAGAAAGCCCACCGATCACGTTCGGTAGGCAGGGAGCAGATCGACAAGATCTGGGAAGCGGTTTCAAGCCAGCAAGCAATCCTTGCGGAGCTGCTGAGAGAGTGCTCAGCCCCACCGTCACTGCCGGTAGTGTCACAGATCTCTCCGTCTGCACCTTTGCAGACAGTGACTGATGAGATAGAGGACATGCTCTCCATCGCTGCCTCAGAGGAGGTGGATGATCAGCTGGTCCTCCTATCAGATGATGCGGAGTCTGA